>OMMV01190493.1:0-11247 GCA_900302635.1 Chatrabus melanurus
ATGGGGCAAAAACAGCAAAAATGGTGACAAAGGTCAATTTCAGTTTGTACAGGGGTCAAATGTTAAAGTTGCTCCAATTTTGGTAAAAAGTGATGCAAATTACTGGTTGAGCTAATAGGGTTTTAAAAAGGAATAGTTTGCACCATCTGTTATGTTTAGTTATCACATTACAAGGTAAGATGCCATATGTCACAGAATCCAGTGGACGTTGACCTTGTTTGACCTTTACTTTGGAGACCAAACATTCAACACAGTCAAAACTATTCCATTTATCAATCCTATTAGCTCAACCAATAATTTGCATCATTTTTTTACCAAAATTGGAGCAACTTTAACATTTGACCCCTGTACAAACAGAAATTGACCTTTGTCACAATTTTTGCTGTTTTTACCCCATAACTCCATAACATTCAGTCATAGATGGTCCAAACTATACCTTTTTAGAATCATTATAATCAGGCAAATAATAGTATATATGTTTCAATATGATTGGAGGATCTTTAAATTTTGACCCCTGTGCAATCCTTCATTGACCTCTCATGGTCCTCAGAGCTCAAATCCAACTTGCCTCCACATCTGAAAACAAATTTTATGGTATGTGTTCACTGTGGTAGAAATTTCATGCGTTAGTCATAAAATGCACAATTGTTCTCATATCAGAGCTTATCTGCTACACCATACAACCGTTTCAGCACCATGGACAGAGGCAGTTGAATGCCTCGCTAATAAGTGCTAACAAGTCATTAATATTTGCTCAATGTAGGCAACAAAATTACAATCATCACTCATGAGATATTATGTTCAATAAAAGGGAAAATAATGGCTATTTTAATCTGTGCTGCTGTGGAACAGATGGTCAAATCTTAAAGGTCTCTCACATAGCTGACTGTGTGACACATAGGGATGGATAGATAGATAGATAGATAGATAGATAGATAGATAGATAGATAGATAACTTTACTGTCATTCAAGGACACATGTATAAAAACAGTGCACAAGAACGAAATTTCGTTGCATTTGACTCTCGGAAATAGCAGGTAAAAAATAAAATTTGTCAAACATAAAAAGTTTTAAAAAAATCAATAAATAGTTCAATCAATAGTTCTGGCAGCAGTTTTGTGTCATTCCATTGTCTATGTGGGTGTTTGGCTTTCTTTTATTGAGAGCTCAGTACTCTTATGGCCTGGGGGATAAAACTCTGGCTGTTCTGCTCCTCATACTGCAAAACCTCCTGCCAGAGTTGATCAGTGAGAACAGTCCATGGTGTGGATGTGTGGAGTCCCTGAAGATGTTATTTGCTCTCGTCACACAGCGTTTGTGTCCGATGTCCAGGATGGAGGGAAGAGAAGTCCCAATAATTTTCTCCGCCGTTCTCACCACTCTCTGAAGGCACTTCCAGCCCGCAGCTGTCGCACCACGCAGAGATGCAGTTGGTCATTATAGACTCAATGGTCCTCCTGTAAAAGGTGGCGAGGATGGGAGGTCAGATCTTCTCATCCTGCGGAGGAAGTGCAAACGCTGCTGTGCTTTCTTTCCCAGAGATCCCGTGCTTTGTTATCCAGGTTAAGGTGTCTGGTATGTGCACTCCCAAGAACTTCGTGCTCTCCACCACCTCCACTGCTGAGTTGTTGATATGCAGCGGAGCGTGGCGGGGCTGCTTCTTCCTGAAGTCGACGATGATCTCCTTTGTTTTGTCGACATTCAGGAGAAGGTTGGTTCTGCTGCACCAGTCCACCAGCTGCTCCACTTCCTCTCTGCAGGCCCGGTCGTCGTCGATCCGGATGAGGCCCACTACTGTCGTATCACCATGGACGGCACGTCACTGACACTGAGGCTGAACCACAACAACTGTTTGTTTGTTGAAACGTACACACTCGCCACAGATCCAGAGAGAGCAAAAATAACAAAAATTTACAGTGCTGTGAAAAAGTTAGTGCGCCTGTGAGTTTTTACATATTTCAACTTATTTATGACAACAAATAATAATAATAATAATAAACAATTTGGGATCTTTTATATTCAAAATTTGCGATCTTTAATATTTAAATTTCTAAATGTATTCCCGTTAAAATCGCAGCGTAAACAAATCTCTACAACATGACATGAATTAAATAAAAATATCAAAGCCGAAAAATGACATGTATAAGTCTGTTCCCCCATTAGTATAACATAACTAAATCATCACTTACAGCCCGTTTTCTTTAGGTAAGCCAGGGGATGAATACATGAACATTTCATAGTCACTGAATATGTCTTGGACTTCATTCACATCAATCATTAATAAGTACAAACACTGGTACTGTTTGGTAAATTGATCTCGAGTAGGCAGTTCTCAAAAACTGAATGACCTTGCCAGAAGGAGACTAGTGAGGGAACCCATCAAGGCAACTCTGAAGGCGTTACACGGGAGACTTGAGCCAAGAGTTGATGTGGAGACTCGAGCCGAGAGTTGATGTGGAGACTCGAGCCTAGAGTTGATGTGGAGACTCGAGCCAAGAGTTGATGTGTTTTGTATTAAAATCCTCCTCTGTTCCACTCCATCATGAAACTGACAGGTGATGTAACAGACAAAAGTTGCACTGTGCAGTTTCTCCAATCACAGCCACATAAGCCTATAACTTCTTCAGAGTTGTCATGGGTGTGTTGGTGGCTTCCCTCACTAGTCTTTTACTTGCATGGTCACTCAGTTTTTGAGGACTGCCTTCTCTAGACAGATTTACCATACAATACCATAGAATTTGTATTTTTCCAGTGTATATTCCCAGGACATATTCAGTGACTTGGAAATGTTCATGTATCCATCCCCAGACTTGTATAAAGAAAACTGTCTGTAAAACCATCATTA
Source organism: Chatrabus melanurus (assembly GCA_900302635.1). Classification (NCBI taxonomy): domain Eukaryota; kingdom Metazoa; phylum Chordata; class Actinopteri; order Batrachoidiformes; family Batrachoididae; genus Chatrabus; species Chatrabus melanurus. Next base: position 2,846 of record OMMV01190493.1, read on the forward strand.
GGCTTTGATTATATTGTAGAGATTTGTTTCCACTGTGAGTTTTAAGGGCATCATTTTTGTCCCCCATCGCGGGAATACATTAATGCTGTCCATCCGTGCATGCGTCCGGGTGAAACGCAGTACTTGCAATAACTCTTGATAGGTTGAGTGCACGGCCGCCAAATTTGTACCACAGATGCCTCCCATGGAGGTCTTGGATGAGTTCAATGATGAGTGACCTTGACCTACTTTCCAAGGTCACAGAGCAAAAAACCTGAAAATAACATTACTCGCAATAACTTTCCATACATTCAGCACACGGCCACCGTGCAACGGGGGACACAAGGCCTTCAGGCCAATATCCCATTTTAGAAATTGTAATGCAAAGCATGAATTTTTTTTTTTTAACATTTGATGTCATAAATCAGGGCGGCATGGTGGCTTAGTGGTTAGCACTGTTGCCTCACAGTGAGAAGGTCCCAGGTTCACTTCCGACCTTTCTGTGTGGAGTTTGCATGTTCTCCCCGTGTTTGCGTGGGTTCCCTCCGGCTTCCTCCCACTTCCAAAGACATGCAGGTTAGGAGAACTGGTGACTCTAAATTGACTGTAGGTGTGAGTGTGAATGTGTTTGTCTGTCTATATGTGGCCCTTGATGGACTGGCGGCCTGTTGAAGGTGTACCCCACCTCTCACCCAATGGCCACTGGGATAGGCTGCAGCCCACCCCAGCGACCCTTAATTGAAGCGGGTATAGAAAATGAATGAATGAATTGTCATAAATCAACTCAAATACGTAAAAGCTCAAGGAGACAAAACCTTTTTCACAGCATTGTATAGAAAAACTACAAACATGTTTCAAAAATACATTAAAACCAAGACAATCATAGTTTTTTTCAATAAAGGTTTGCACAAATTAAATAGCTCAGGGCTGAGAACTGATGAGCAGCTGTTGCTGGCAGCCCTCGTGGTGTTGAGGGAGAAAGATGGAGAGAGCAATATGAAACTACCAGAGTGCAATCATTTATTTAAATAATCAATGTAGTCACATTTACACCTTTAAAAGTACCACACACGATGTAATAAATGAAAAGCTCATCCTGACAACATAATTAAAGGAACATGTACAACCTGTAAGATGTTAAAGTGTACTCGTTCGTGCCTGTTGAAAGCAAATGTCATCGTGAACCTCGGAGAGCAGCAAAGTAACAGAAAACATTATTACTAACCGTTTGGTGACGTGTTGATTACTGACTGCTGTTCAATTTCCCAGTCTAAAGGAAACCGAGACAAGAAGCCGACCAAAAAAAAGAGGTTTCCCATTTTGTGCTGTGAAATTCAGCTTTTGTCATTTCAAGTTATGCTTAAAAACAAGATTTCAGTCAGAGACTAAATCTCTAAAGTTTGATTTATGCAGCCTATGCAGATGTTTCTCTCTTTTTTGTGTTTTCAAATGACTAACATTAATGTAGCAACCATCTTCATGTCTATACCAACGTAATTCTGTCACATAAATAAGGCAATCACAAAAACACCAACTGAAGAGAAAACTTGCCAAATTTCAAATTGTAAACACGCAGAAAAAGCTAAGTGAATATATGTTCACTCTCCACTTGTTAGAAATAATCAGGTCTTATCGCTCCGTCTCTGCGTGGGGTCGATGTGCTGCCGTCCAGTCTGGCTCAAAAACACTGACACTCAGGGGCAAATCCACCAGCTCCTTGATTAATGGCCAACTTACTGTACGACCTGAGCTACGAATTGTACTATTCAACAATTACATACAAAAAGAAATCCATCAAGCACTGTAAACATTCATGAGTTATAACTTTCTGTATTCAATGCACAAAATATACAATTTATTAGCTGCAGTAAAGATACAGAAGGTGCTGTTTTTTTTCCCCCACAGCCAGATGGCGCTCTATGCAAGCTTTAGAAAGGCAACGTTAACTTCAACGCCTTGTGGTTTCTGGTGTCAGTCACACAAATCCAGCACTCATCTCATAAATTAAGAATGGGTAAATAAAAGTTACATGTTACCAGCTGTAATGCTACAAAATGACAAATAATGGTGCATCTATAGAAGCTCTGAGTGGCAACGGAAAATTGGAATGTACTTTAGACAAGATTTGATTAGTAAAGAATCATACAGGTGGTGTTAAACTGACAATGTACTTTACATGACATGTGACTTCCATCACTGACAAATTATAGCAAAAATCTTCTATACCACAGTGAGTGAGTGAGAGTGGGGAAAACAGACCGAAGACAAGGGTTTGTGTGTCTGTGCAAGAAAGTCTACACATAGCATGTCTAAACAGTTTACAGTCTGCGTTATGAGCCTTTCTGGTGTAGCACATAAAGCAAAATCTTTAATTTGTTTGTACAATTTGCTGGAATTCAACGTGCCACACAAGCAAGTCGACAAAAACAGCAAAACTACAAAAAAAAAAATACAGATAATAAAAGAAATAATTAAAAAAAATACATATAACCTACCTACTGTACATTAAAAAAACATATTGATAAAGATGGTGTATCTGTAACGTGTTCAGGCACATCAGACAAGCATCCTGGTGCAAAATAATTTATTTTTTTGGAAAAATTAATACGTGACTGAAAGCCAGAGTAAAGACATAAAAACAGGGGGAATGTGTGCTCTGCTATTGGTCCTGGTCAGCATTTCTGCAGAATTCTGAATTCACTGAAGGCGACTCATACAAGTTATAGGCAGAAGACACAGCACAGTATAACAACAGTTAAGTCCATTAGTAATGTCAGTAATGTCAGTGTCTGATGCTTTCCCAGGTTCCAGGACAGAGCCATACCACCAAATAGAACTTACTGCAATGAGAACTAAAAATATCTTCTTTGACACAAGTGGTCCTGACTGAAATAAATTTTGCAAGTTCTGACTCCCCAGTTCCAAGGTAAACTGGAAACACCATTTCACTCTTGCATTTTCTTCAAAGGACTTTAGAATAAACTGAAACAGCATTTAAAGGACAGTAAGATTTTGGTCAAATGTAATGTTACACTTGGTGCATTGGTATGTTTCTCAATAAAATATGTTTATCTGTTGTCACTGACACCAGAGAACCACACTGCACACCACTTAAGTCAAAAACAACAGAGGCATCTAAAATCCCATTAATGACAGTTTTTTATTGTACAGAGGAAAAAGAAAAAAGAAAAAAAAAATCAACATTTATTCAGAAAAAGATGGACCAATTCAAAACTCCACTGATGCTCCCTCTTCCAGCGGATCAGTTTTAAGTCCTTACGTTCTCATTGTTCTTATTTGATCTGAAAAGAAAGTTCAATACATGAAATCAGAAAAAAATAATGTGAAGAATGATTGACCATTTTCATTTGTGTAATACCATAACTAATGTTCTTCAATAAATTCTCTGTGGAGCTTTGATAAAGCTAATTTCCCCACTGTATTTTAAGCAGACATAAGAAACTAAACTGAAATTGTTTTCCATATTCAGGTCAAGTCACAGCTGTACAGCAGTGTCTTCAAAGAGACCGGAGCTCAAAAGTGTACTTGATACAAGACCACCTTCAGAACTGAAGCCACGTGCACTATACTGGACATTAGATCCAGAGAAATGGGACCAATATCCAGAAAGTAGTGGAAGACAAGAAGTGCTCTGAGAGCACATACCTCCACCAACACTTAAGTACATATCTGAGGGAGAAGGAAAATATAAGAATCTCCTCATGCTGTACTTCCCTTGGCATAACAAGAACACCGATTTGAAATCTGGTTTCCTCCACTTATATTGGGTGAGTGTAAGATAACAAATTGGGCTACATATTCTGATATATATATACATATTCTGAGCATACAAACAATATTTACTTCTGATGGAGCAAACACAAAAAAATGATCAAACTTTTATGGTACTTCCAATTATGCTTTTTTTTTGCTTTTGTTTATTGTAGTGATACTGTAAAGCACTTTGTTCTAATTGTTTGATAAATGTTATACAAAGTATTATTATTACTACTACTACCACTATATAGCATCTATGTGTATGTGGTCATGTTTTACATAATTTGACACTCTCTCCTTGTTAAAGTTCTAATAATCTTGATCATTTTCTACAACGTAAGATGTTACTTTGGCTCAATTGTCCAAGATTAACCAGATCCAAGCTGTTTTATTATTTGTACATTTTATTTGTATGTTTTTAATGATGGCACTTCAGCATTTGTGTATTTTCTTGTTGTGGTATTGTAAAGCACTTTGTTCTAATTGTTTGAGAAATGTTATATAAAGAAAATGTATTATTATAACATATCTGTTTTATCTGGAAAATTTTACAAAATGTAGGTTGTCATTGTGGCTCAGATCCAAATCAGGCACAGGATCTAGTACTTTTTAAAAAGATTCTTTATGATTTCGTCTTACTATACATTATTTACATTACTATAAGTGTTGTTAAGCTACTGCGATGTAGAATTAATGGGAGATGTAGGGCAGCAGTCTTTAGTAAATGTTTATTATTCATCGAGTTCATGAAAGAGTGGCAGCAGCAATTTCTTTTACCAATTCAAGCTCGACCCATTGGCCATCAGCCTTCAGAAGCCCAAAGGTTCAGAACACAAGTAACATAAAACTACAGGGTAGGTATTATGCGACTGTCTACAACTAAACAACAATGCAATAACAGAATAACAACATACACAACATATAGTACTCGCTGTAGTATTTGATCTATGGAAGGATTTGAATGCGAAACATAAAACACAATTGTCTTGTTCATAGTAGGTGCAGAATAAGTGAAAATTTACAAGCTTCATCATATTAAAACAAGCATCTGAGTGCTTTGACAATTGCTTTTTTTTAATAGTTTAGTAAGTTAATCCATGAGAGTCAATAAAGCAGCCACCCAAGAGTTAAAAATCTTCAGTAGGCTCAAAATGCCTACTTTTTTAATCAACATGTGGGTGCTACAAAGCACGTGAAGAAATATGGCGAGCTCGATGTATTTTTTTTTCCTAATGTACCAGTTTATATCAACCCTGTGCCAGTTTTAGACATTAGCTCCAATCAATTTGTTTCAGGCAGATGCAGCACACGGTAAATAGTCCTTGCAGATATTTAATAATATTATTCACATTAGATGTTGTAAGCAATCATAAAATGCACAAAAGTCTGTTACACTATACTATTTTAATGTTCAGAAAAACACAGCTAACAGCTCAGCTGAAGGTGCCCCATTGATAGCCACGTATTTCCTTTTCAGCAATTTGTAGAAAAAGGGATTTCAGTTACATGACACAAGTGTCAAAGATTAACACTAAAATGCTTGACCGCCAACAATGTTTTAATGTGATTAAGGTTGTAAAATAGTGAAGTTGTCTAATACAATATTATTTAGTGGGTCTTCCTGTCTCACACACACAAAAAACAAAAAGAGCAAAAAAACCCAAAAAACTTTATAGGTGGTTAAAAATGAAGAAGCAAATGAAACAATTACATCAAAAATATTGGAAATGTTGATCTGTCACAGAAAATGTAATTACATAACGCCTGTTAGGGACGATGTCATTCTGAGTAACATCATACAGTATGTCATTTTTAAAGGTCTCATATTACTTATTATATAACACCTAAATAGATCTTTGTCATTTGGTTGGTGGATTTTACGTCACAATTATTTGTCCCACTGTATAGAAAATGAGTCCATTGAATGATTAATGTAATTTTTCGTGCAATCTGGTTCCATTTACCGTGCATTATGGTTCCATATGTTTCGCTCCATTGAAAGACTCCACTACCTTTTCCTAAAAACGCGTCCATGATACAAGGAAGCTAAATCCAGTACACCATAAGCCGATTCGAAGCTTACGCAGTGTTCTTGAAGACATCTCTAGCGGCAATAAAAATGCTGTCAGATGAACAATTGGACAAGTTCCTATTGCAATTTTTCGCTGGATTGAGGAAAGCAGACGTGCGTTTCCACAGTTCTCAGCGACTCTCGCTCTGCTCAGTAGTGTGTTGGTGGCTCGCCTGCCAGGCAGAGTGAACTGCTGTGCGGATACAGATCCGTCTAATTTTTTTTTTCTTCTTTTTTTTTTAAATATATTTTTTGGTCATTTTTCAGCCTTTATTGTACAGATAGTGAGAGAGAGAGACAGGAAACAGGGAATCGAAGACAGGGAGAGAAATGCAGCAAAGGTCGCCCAGGCTGGGATTCGAACCTGGGGACGCTGCAAACCGCATTGTGCAATATGTGGTACATGCCTTAACCCCTCAGTCACGAACGCCCCCAACGAAGCCGTCCCCACCCCACTGCTTTCGGCTTCCTGTTCCAAGAAGAAACACCTGTCTAATTTTAAGTAAAATATCAAATGGCAATGATCTATTTAGGTGTCATAAAACAAATAATGAATGTTTTGCATTCATGCAATGGTAAGAGTTTTTGCATGAGTTGAAAGATGGAATGGTCCATTCAACTCTGCTTTGCCTCGTTGAATGGAACATTCTTTAACAATCTTTTGGAACAATCTTTAAACTCTTGCAAATACTCTTACCATTGCATGAATGCAAAACAGTCATTATGCATACATCATAACAGCAAGCTAGTCACCAAGTCTCTTAAAAATAAATATTCATGTCTGTATTCAAAAATACAACACAGTGATGCATCTTATAGAAACCCCAGTTTTGGGTCTCTAAGAAACAACTTGTTTCTGTGTCCACTGGAAAAGAGCTGCTGCTCACCATGCCTGTGTTGGGGGTTTGGAAGAGGGGCCAAGTTTGTGTCTCTGTCACAGATACTGTGGGCATGCACAGATCAGCTAAGCCTGTGCTATAGATTAAGCAGGAATCTAGATATGGGGTCAGATTTTCTCAGTTTGTATCACCACAAAACCCCTTTTGGCATTAAAAAAAAAACAACCTACTGTTAGGATGTACTAAAGAGGTGTACTGACATGACAGCACATGAAAGGCATGGACACAGTTATTTTTCAGCCTGTTTCGTTGCATATGTATTTGTAGGAGGTTCCCTTTCAGACAGTAAAATTTAGGAGAGTGTTTAAGTGAATCACACAACATGACTTACGTAGGTTTACAGAATCATTTTACTGCTAAATGCACCAGTATTTACTGCTGGGGGGAAAAAGAAAAAAAAACATGCCTCAAACCATTAGCGCCTGACATGGCTGTGATAGTTACCATGGAGAACAGACCATGTGTAGTAGACAGGAGAGAATGTTCTCAACCGGTGTTAATTTATTTGTAATGCCAGAGGAAAATGTTATCATGACATATCAATTACCAAGGCATGTGATTCTTAAATTACTGAAGGAAATCAAAAGATATTAGTCTTAATCCTTAATTAAACAGAAAAATCTTAAAAGTATGACTCATTTTATCAACACGTTTACTTATCTACAAATCTGTCACAAATCTATTATTATTATTATTAAAGGTGATTTTGTTCATAATTTTTCTAATATACACACAAACATACCATTTATCATCATACCTTGCAACCAGTCAACTCCTTCCTGTAAACCTTCTCCTTTCAAAGCGTCAGTAGCACTGAAACATAAACAGTTCTCATTAAAGAACAGCTTTGTTATATTGAGCTCCATCTACTATTAAAGCAGCAGAACACTCATTGTCTACTTTGCTCTAATAAGCTGTGACTGATGGTGCAACAGGAAAAACTTTAGTTTCTTCAATCGCATACAAAGAAGCCAAAAACTCCTTCAGCGTTGTCATGGGAGTCTTGGTGGCTTCTCTCTCTGGTGTCCTTTCATGGTCACTCAGTTTTAACTGCTTACTCCAGACAGAGTTAGCAGTGTACCATACTGTTTGTATTTCTTAATGATTGATGCCAGTGAAGTCAAAGAGATATTCAGTGACTTGGAAACAAAAAGCCAGTAGCCAGACCAATGGGTCCTGCCTTAGCTGAATTGCTGAAGCAAAGCAGGTGTGGGCTTGGTCAGTACTCGAAGGGAGACCTCCTGGGAACACCGAGTTGCTGCTGGAAGTGGTGTCGGTTGGTGGCCAGTAGGTGGCACTCTTCCCTCTGGCCAATCCATCAATCCTGACGCCCCAGTACAGTGATGGGGACACTGTGCTGTAGGAGGTGCTGTCCTTCGGATGAGACGTAAAACAAGGTCCTGACTCACTGTGGTCATAAAAGATCCCATGGTACTTATTGCAAAGAGTAGGAGGTCCCTCGGTGTCCTGGCTAAACTGCCCAACCTGGCTCATTCAATCTGGCCCCGTAATCATCCCCCAGTATAATTGGCTGATTCATTCATACCCTCACTCTCCACCTCAAGCTGGGGTGTGGTGAGCGTTCTGGCGCAAACTGGCTGCCATGCATCACCCAGGCGGGTGCTACACATTGGTGGTGGTTAGTGAGGTTCCCCATTCACTGTAAAAAGCGATAT
>OMMV01190499.1:0-11205 GCA_900302635.1 Chatrabus melanurus
CAGTCATCCTTACATTTACTTTGACCTGTTTCATTGCAGACAGTATGAACCCAAGATATTTCATGTTTTGTGTGGTCAACTTCATTTCATTTGTAAATATACTTCCATTCCTGCATTTAAGGCCAACAACACAGTCCAAAAACGTTGGGAGGGGGCAATTTATTCTAAATATAAGGATGAAACCTTCGGTTTTACAGCCAGTTCTCTTGAGACAAGTCAGGGGATGGACACATGAACATTTTCAAGTCACTGAATATGTCTTGGATTTCATTTACATCAATCATTAAGAAATACAAACCATATGGTACTGTATGGTAAATCTGTGTCAAGTAGGCAGTTCTCAAAAATTGAGTGACCATGCTAGAATTAGACTAGTGGGAGAAGCGACCAAGACACCCATGACAGCTCTGAAAGAATTTTAGGCTTCTGTGGATGTGAGCGGAGAAACTGGAACTGGTGCAACATTTGCCTGTTGCATCCCCATTCACAGTTTGGAAGTAGATTTTTTGTGCCCTCTTGAATTTTACCAAATCCAGAAACGTTAAGGTGGATGACTTTAAAAACAACATGTTGGTGTGTTCTCTGTATCCTACATTGTTTACTATCCCTTTGGCTCTTTTTTGGAGTGCGCATCATGGCTGTAGGGTGCTTTTGTAGGTAATACCCCAGACCTCCACACAGTAACTTAGATATGATAAAACCAGTGAGCAATGATTTGTGATCCAGAATGTGCCTTGTCCTCCCCAGAACAAAAAATATGTCATCTGCAAAGAAAACAAATTTCATTGTTTTTGAGACCTTATAAATATTATTCATGAGGGTTCATATGGGTGCTTGAAATCCTTGAAAATGTTTGAATTTTAATGTTGTGTTTTCAAGGTATGAAAAGTGCTTGAGTTTTGAATTGAGTGCTTGAAAATGCTTGACAATGTAACATTATTTCGTTCACAACAAATAGCTATCTGACTGAATAGTTCGCTTATTAGATCGAAAAATAAAATAAGTCGGAGAGCCTAAAACAAAAACTGCTTCGTCTGGACCTCGCTTGCGGCTCTGCTTCTGTGAATGTGATCTGCAAGTCTGTTTTCATGTGTGGGAGAAGTAGAAAAGCTGTTTGGACAAAAAGGGTACGCTATTATGTTTTCGAATTGGACAAGTGCAGTTTTTTTAGTATACAATGGTCGAATTCTTTACTTCAACCGCATCTTTATCACGGAAGTCGACCCATACGAGCGCCAGGGAACTGTGGGTACAACGTCAGGGTTGTCATCGTTTTCAAGACACATGACCAACAAACTGTGTTGTGATTCACCGGGGAACCGGTGAACTTGCTCAGGGGTGGGTAAGGTTAGACCTTACCTTACCCACCCCTAGACCTGTGAAGCGCCTTGGAGTGACTATGTTGTGATTTGGCGCTATACAAATGAATTGAATTGAATTGAATTGAATTGAATTGAACCACAAATGCATTATGGGAAAGGCAGTTTTAACATGGTTTGCTGGCAGAAAAGTTTCATTAAGTTACATTTCAGACTATGGCTGACCACTTCGAACAAGGGGAGCGACTGGAAGCACTGATTCATGATGGATTTAATCGTTCACGTGTATTGAAAATGGCATGATGTTTTAGGACTCCCCCAGCATCACAGAACGCGATGCTAATGGGCTAACATTACCATGTGTGAGTGTCTGTGTTGCCTCTACTGTGATATGCAGAAATCACTCTGTGAAAATCAGGTGTTCAGTTTTGTGCAGGAGAAACCTACGTCAGGCAGCACAGTGGCTTTGTGGTTAGCACTGTTGCCTTGCAGGGAGAAGGTTCCAGGTTCTCTTCCGACCTGGTCCTGTCTGTGTGGAGTTTGCATGTTCTGCCTCCGGGTGCTCCGGCTTCCTCCCACTTCCAAAGACAAGCAGGTTAGGTGAATTGGTGACTCTAAATTGACCGTAGGTGTGAGTGTGAGTGTGTTTGTCTGTCTATATGTGGCCCTGCAATGGTCTCGGGCGGCCTGTCCAGGGTGTACCCCGCCTCTCGCCCAATGACCACTGGGATAGACTCCAGCAGTCCCTGTGACCCTAAATTGGAATAAGCAGGTATAGAAACTGAATGACTGATGGCTAAAATTTATGTTCAGGGTTAAATATAATATTTTGTGCAGTGGAGAGCTGACAGTCGCAGTAAAGTCACAGTGCTGTTTGTAGCTCACAGAAGAAGCATGTGGTTCTTAATTTTACTGTCATACTAAAAAAAAACTTACTCAAAAACTTACATAATAATGAAATGTTGCACCATCATATAATTTAGATCTCATCCAAGTTTAAGTAATTTCCAAGTGTTTCATGAATGAATTTGTAAACGTTAATCATGTAATCAGAAATGTATCATTTGCAAATGATACATTTAGGGTAGAACCAAATGTTGTCATATTTTGTGTTTGTATCTACAACTAGGCCATCACAATACGAGTAAGACGATGAAAAAAGTCAAATGACATTGGAAGCATGTATTGTGGTCAGATGAATCAGTATTTCAGATCTTTTTTTGGAAGACATGGGTGCTGTGTGCTCCAGACCAAAGACAAAAAGGACCATCTGGACTGTTATCATCAACAAGTCCAAAAGCCAGAGTCGGTCATGGTATGGGGTTGTGTCAGTGCCCTTGGCAAAGGTAATTTACACTTCTGTGATGTCAACATTAATGCAGAAAAGTACTTTTAGATTTTAGAGCAACATATGTTGCTTCAAGACGACATCTTTTGAGGGATGTCCATGCATTTTTCAACAAGACAATGCAAAACCACATTCTGTACACATTACAAAGGCATGGCTGCGGAAGAAGAGGGGTATAGGTACTGGACTGCCTGCAGTCCTCACCTGTCCTCAACAGAGAATGTGTGGAGAACTTTGAAATGAACAATGCAACAATGACATATGATGCAACAACGACCCTGTACTGTTGCACACCTGAAGATATGTTTGCAGGAAGAATGGGACTAAATAACACCTGAAACCCTTCAAAGCTTGTATCCTCAATGCCACAATGTCTTTTTCGTGTCGTGAGAATGAATGGCAACATTACAATGTGGTAACTGCTTTAGCGTCCCAACTTTTTTTGGAAAGTGTTTCAGGCCTGAAATGCAGGAATGGATGTATATTAACAAATGAAATGAAGTTGACCACACAAAATATGAAATATCTTGGGTTCATACAGATTGCAATCAAATAGAAGTCAAAGTAAATGTAAGAGTCACTGTGGGATTTTTGTTTGTTTTTTTGTTTTTGCATTTTACACACCGTCCCAACTTTTTCTGATTTGGGGTTGTAAATGACTCAGATTGGGAGCAAAAAAAAAAAAAAAATTGATTGAGAAATTCCCAGTTTTGACATTTGTTAAAGGTGGTTATTCCCTCACTACTCATACATACAGTAGGCAAGGCCCGCACTGCTTAATTTTAAAAGAGCAATTTAATGTCCCAATTTTTGCAATGAAAATATAGAGTGCAGTCTCTGTAAGTGTATCGATAAATATCAGTAATGGTATCAGCAACAATACTGGTGTTGATAAATCCTAATGATACCCATCCCCAATCACATCACTCAGTCATTTCATCATTTCACTGCTGTTATCATGTCCAGTATACAAGAATATTTTGCACTAATGATGCAAAACCACAGTTTTTATGGTACTTTTTACCCCGCTGTGTGAGAAATTGCACAGCAAAGACAGATAAAAAAGGTTTTAATCATATTTTGAGAGGGGCTGACCTTCTCAAAACCAATCTGCTGTGTGATCTTTGTGTTTGCTGCTGCACGAGTTCTTTTGTCTGATCACCAATGTAAGTCAGCATCCTGACAGTTTACAAATCAGCTGGCCACTTGTGATTCATTTTGACCTCAGTGCTGAATGAAGCAAGGGTTTATGCAGGGAACCCTTCTGAAGGCCTCCACCTTTGTGTTTCCAGGCAGGAACAGCCCTCCTTAAAGCATCAGTCAGCCGCTTCAAAGTAAGCACTCCATCCCAGGTCCCGTCTTTGTGACAGGAAAAAGACTTCTGAGCCGCACAGCACCATCAAGCAATTTGTATTTTTCCTGAACAAGCAGAAGCTTTATGCTCCTTGTTGGCAAGAGGCGTTGTTGTTTACAAGGAGTTGGAATGCTGACAAATGAAAAGCTTGATAGTCCAACAAATGCAAACGGAAGACAGAAGAGTGAGGAACAAAGTCCTTCTGTGGTCCTGGAGTGGTAACGCTTCCACTCAAATGAAGCAACTCTGAATTCTCAAGTCTCCAGGAAGGGAAAGTACCCACACTGTGTGTTGACAAGATTTATTGTCTTCACAGTTGACATAACATATTTAAAGGTCACAGGAACATTTTTTTTTTAAGAAAATGGGACTGAGAGTTAAATATTTAATCTTGACTTCCAGAAGATGATGTATTCACTGTAAAATATGATGTTAGTTCAACTCAAATGGTTGACGAAACTGGTTGCCTTGAACTATTTAAGTTTTGCTAAATGAAATAATTCAAGCATTAAAAATAATTTTAATTAAGTAAAATGAACTTGATTTATGAGTGCTACATTAACTCATATGAACTAATAATGAAATTACCTTAAACGTACTCAATCACTTCCCACTAGCTGTATTATCTCCCGCTATCAGTTCATTTTGGCTAAATACAAAAGTTTCCCAGTGAAACCACCAATGACTTCCAGGTTTAGTATCTCTTACTAACCCGTCTTACATACTGCTTTGGTTCTTTGTGTGAACACAGTACACGTGTGTCTGTTTGCCATAACAGAGCTGAGGTACGATCTTTCGCATGCACGGAAACTTTCAACGAAGAAGGACACTAGTGGTTGAAAAAAAAGAAAGATTGGAAGCTCTATAAGGAAGTGAAAAAGTCAGAGATCAGGCGTTAAGAAATAAAAGAAGGCATTTGATTCCAAGAGGGACAAAACTAGAGTCGCACTTTGAGGGGCATATGAGTGTTGGTGTGTCATGGGTCACGTTTTTTGGCTGCAGAATTTGTTTTCCTGGGGTTGTCTACTTTATAGTTACTCTGAGTTAATTCTGGTATTTTCCTCCATCTTATTTTATGATGTTTATCAGTTGTGTTTTTATTCTGACAATTCTCGTGTGCTAGTTTTGACTTTTGAATTGTTGACCTCCACGTTTGAGTGTCCGCGCACTTCCGGGTTTAATTGTGCTGCATTCTTTCTAAACACCATTAGCATGTCTCCTAGTTGCCAGATTGTATTAGGCTCCACTCTGCTTGCCGGCATTCGGTGTCTGTGTTTATTGACTCCACATTATTGACTTTTGCTATTGTTCTGGACATCTGTTTTTGCCTGCTGTTTTTTGCTCTGCTTACAGTGTTTTGGATTCCACTTTATCGACTCTCACTGAAATTCTGGACCCCTGTCTTTCGACTGCTGTTTGGACTCCATGGTATGAGAATTCCGGGTTATTGAACTCATTCTGTGTTTTGGACAATTCTGCTGCTTGCTCCCTAGACAGACTGTTGCTATTATTGATTGGCTCTCGTGATGGGTCGGGTGGGTGTGGGTGTTAAAAAACCCTGACCGTGCATCACTTCTATTCAAAGGTTTAAAATAAGTAGAAAATTCTTGTTTTTAGATCAATTTAGTTGAGATCATCCTTGCTACAGCAAAATATGTGAAATACACTGAATATTAACAAATAAATCTTATTTATTTTTTACTTTCTTAATTTTAAGAGATTGACAAATGGAACAACAAAAAGAAACATCACTTTGTGTCTCTCCTATGCTTTGTCTTGACTACTTCACATCTTGCTCTGCTTTAACCCTAACCCCTGACCTAATCTTAACCTCTAACCCTAACTCTCTTTAGAAACCATAGTTTTGAAAAAAGCACAGTGGTATAGTGGTTAGTACACTGTTGCAACCACTATTGTAACAAGATTTTATTACAATTTGTATTTTATTACAATATTGTATTTATTACAATAATGATAATATTGATGTAATAATGTGACGTTTATTGCATTACTGGTTGGCAAAAGCGGGCCGGTTCCAGAAACTCATGTAATAATTATTACAACAGTGATGATTATTACAATAGTGGTTGCAACAGTGCACCACCTTAATACTTGCATTTTGCACACACACACACACACACCCACACACACACTGTTCTAGTAGAAAAGTTGGAATGGAACAGAAAGTAGAAAATCAAATAGAAATTTTAATCAGTGAATAATTTCAATCATCAATAATAAATTTTAAGCAATAATTATCTATGTTCATTTATATATATAGTTCACATTAATGTTGAAAACTCTTTACAGCTGTGCTTTGCACTTCAGATTAAGCAACTCTTTGGACAGCATGTACAAAGACGTTATGCAAACATTTCCTTTTTTTGTTGAGCTTGAAACTTTAATTACCCCTCCCCCGCCCCTCCTTTTTTTCATTAGGTACCGTATACATGTTCATTCCAAGCTTGCATGAACCTGGTACTTGAATCTCACACTGAATATATAAACTCAAAAATAATCTCATCTCAGCCAAACAGAGCCTGGAAATCTCTAAATCCAAAAGAACCAGAATCAGCAAGCCTGTGTTGTAGAGTGGAACTAATAAAACATACAAAGCTGTTTGGAGATGGATTACTTTGTTCTTAGAGGAGAAAATGAAAAAGCACAGTACAAACTAACTTTCAAACTCCAGTAGTTTGTTGTTTTTCTGTGCAGCAGAGTGTTGCCGGATATCTGGACCCCTCAGAGAAAAATGCTCTCTGCACTTTTGTTTAATAAAATATTGCAGATGGAATATTTGTGGGGTCTCTCCAGCTGTGACCCCTAAAACTGTCACCTTCTTTCAGTCCATGATATAGTGCTGGATGCCACATGACCTAGCCTGGTACAGCCTTCATCCTTCTGTGTGTTTATTGTTAATAAAGATTTTGTTGACATACGTTTTACAAGTCAGTTTGACAGTTTAATTCTGGGAGCTGGCAGAGAACCTCCTGCAGTTACGATCGTTCTGGTTTTTCACAACAGCGTTCCTGCCAAACTGGTGCAGTCTTGGTTCCAGCGGGCTGGGCCAATATAAAATCCTGGCGATTTGTGCGGCAGAAGCCAAACATTATACACTGACAGATTTGGTGACACTTTTTCAAGCTTCTTGTAAAAGTGTCCCAAATAGGCAATGAGCCAGATACATTTTTTGGTTCCATCAGGAGGCATTAAGTGCCACTATGTTTTCATTCATTCATCTTCTATGCCTGCTTACTCCAATTAAGGGTGACGGGGGGGGGGGGGGGTGCTGGAGCCTATCCCAGCAGTCATTGGGCGAGAGGCGGGGTACACCCTGGACAGGCAGGTAGTCCATTACAGGGCCACATATAGACACAAACACATTCACACTCTCATTCACACCTACAGTCAATTTAGAGTAACCAATTTACCTAACCTGTGTGTGTATGGAAGTGGGAGGAAGCTGGAGCACCCAGAGGGAACCCATGCAAACATTGGGAGAACATACAGACTCCACACAGAAAGGACCAGGTCGGAAGCAAACCTGGGACCTTCTTGCTGTGAGGCAACAGTGCTAAGCACTAAGCCACTGTGCCACAGCCACTATGGTTTTCTAATGGCTATATGTATGGTCATCACAAAAATGTTGGGTGGCCCACCCTAGTGCTAGCTTTCTGTTAAATTGTCATGTTTCCATGGTAACCATCAAAATAATGAAAAAATACATTTTTCTGATTGTATTGGTAATAAAATACATACTACTGATGTAAAACTCTTATTTACATGCATGGCATGGTACAATTGTGATAAAAAAGTACAAAAATAAATCTATATCACCTTCAAAATCACTGTACCTAATTTGTCTTTAAAAATAAAACTAATGAAAATGAAAGTTTAACTAATGAAAACACCAGATTTATGTACTTCTAAGTAAAGAAAACTAACGACAATCAGTTCTGCACTGAACAATTTGCACATTATCAAGATCAGTGTCATCATCATCTGATTGATAATCAGAGCTGTCCTCCATAAGATCACCGTTGTCGTCATTATCATCATCATTAAGCAAAGTGAGCAAGGAATTAAAGTCTTTTGGTTTGATGAGCTCTTCACCAGGCAACTTTCCACAACAGAGAACTCATTTAAGGGCTGATTCATTTTCTTCTGTTCTTTGTTGATCCTTGGTATTACTTCTTTATTTGAATCCATCATTGACTGCAGGTATGGTTGTCACGTTACATCACTTGCAATGATAACAGTCATATTTATGCAAAATATCACAAATGAAATACAGTAGTTTCATTGTATTAATAGACACATGAATCTATTTGTTACTTGTGTCAAGTGGCTTCAACTTCAGATCTGATATTATTACAAATGAAGGCAAGTATTATTCATCGTATCCAAATAACTTATTCCATATGTTGGTTCTTACATTATCCATTTAGTTATAAATCAATTATTCTGGAACATACCATATCATGGAGAAAAATCATAATTCATTAAATTTGTGATGGAGATCAGCTGAATATTTGTCAGAGGTCCTTCTCTGTAAATAAAATGACAAAACATGATTAATGGACCTTAATTATTTCATGTGAAATTGTGCTAAACCTACTGAAGTCACAAAATGTCCATTTTGAGAAAATCAAATCTGAAAATCATTGAGTCATAAAATTAGCCATTAAAACCTTTGTTGTTTTTACGCATTGCTTAGTAATCCTTGATGTCTAAAGTGACTGCAGACAGGTTTTCAGCATTTTGAAACCTCGTCGATTTTGTTTTTGGACTTAGGTACTTTTTGCACCTGGCTAGGACTTGGATACTACTGACATGAACATTAGGAAAGGACTCAGTTACTTTTAGTCAGAAAAACTGCTTATTTAGACAAAGGTTTGAGCAAATATAATCCACCCCAGAAAAATGAGTTTTTCAAAAGTGGTAAAACCTCACAACTGCAAGTTGAAGGCATTCAATTATGTGGTCATGAATATTATCATATATTGATCATAAGCACAACAAATAAAAACTCTTGAAGAACATGGATACTTTAAAGCAACCAAATCACCCAGTCCAATACTTCACATCTTTATCGTTAAAAATGAAATAAGCCTACCCTGCCTTATTTCATTTGTCTATTTTAAATCTTCTTCAGCTTCACCACCCTCCTGCTCAAGCAGCATTACCTTTGCTACACAGGTTGTTGTAAAAGTAACTTCCGGGGGCAGGTTTACGTGTTCCAGTAAGGCAAGAATGTCATTGTATTTTGTCTCTTTGATTGTCAGGAAATCTAAATAAGCTGCAGGCAGCTTCACTGACTTTAACGTGGGCATCTTCCAAATTTCAGTGTGCTGAAAGTCAGATCAGTCAGTGGTCATGGAGATGCAGGAAAGGGGTACACATGTTGCTGCACATGTTATTCAGTGGCGTCAAGAAGCAGTTTACTCTGAATTCTTTTTGTCTCCTACAATAACGTGAATTAGGAATTCTCCTGTATCAACAATACAGTTATGTCTCCATGCCTAAAGAGTTGAATATAAATGATTTTGCTGGGGACCCTTATTGTTGCATGAAGCGGGAGCACGTTTCAAAAACAAATGCGACTTATAGACCGATGTGACTTCTATATATTTTTTTTTCATTCACCAAAAATTCACATTTTTGTAGCAACATATAGTCCAGAAAATACGGTAATTGTGATGCCATTGTGTGGATCAGACAGCAGGTCAGGCATAATTTTTTTCTTTATTAATATTTATGGTTCAAGACGTGGTCGGGATGAGTTTGGATCACTTGTGAATGGACCCGGGCATCACTGGTGCACAGACATTGTTTTTTCCATATTTATAAAGTCAGGCATATATCAATCTCAATTATCGTGAAACCGTACACATGTGGGGCAGCAGCACAGTGGCTTAGTGGTTAATACTGTGGCCTCACATCAAAAAGGTCCCAGGTTTGCTTCCGACCTGGTCCTTCCTGTGGGGAGTTTGCTTGCTTGTTCTACCCTTGTTTGCATGGGTTCCCTCTGGGTGCTCCGGCTTCTTCCCACTTCCAAAGACATGCAGGTTTGGTGAATTGGTGACTCTAAATTGAGCGTAGGTGTGAGTGGGAGTGTGAATGTGTTTGTGTCTATATTTGTCGACCCTGTGACAGACTGGCGGCCTGTCCAGGGTGTACCTCACCTCTCGCCCCGCCTCTACACACAAGGCCGCCTCTCACCCTGCCTTTCACCCAATAATCGTATTTTCCAGACAGGTATTGGACACATCAATATAAAAACAACAAGGAAGAAGCACAATTTCACAATAAAAATGTGGCACCCATCAGATTTGGTTGTCTAAGTTATGAATTCACAAACCAATGAAAAGGTACTGAATGGGGTAAATGGAATGGAAGCTACCAACTTGCACACAAGGTACAGCTGCAACTATTTATAATGCTCACAATTAACAAAAATAAATAAATAAATAATAAGGCTGATCAAATTTAGTATATACTCACTTATTTACAATGCAGTTTGTAAATGTAAATTATACAAATTAATATAGATGTGTGTACATGAACAGAAATATTTTAATATTGATAAGAAATGCACATCATTGAATGCTTTGTTTTATGATTAATTCTGTCTTGCCTGATTTTTCTTTTCTACTTCATCATATCGCCCTTGCTGTCAAACAGTGCACGTTCTCTGTTTCAAAAACAAGTGCAATGCCATATGTACCTAGAAACTGGGATTTAGGGGTGCTGTTTTGTCATGAAATAATTATACCTGACCCTTCAATTTCCGTTGTTTACCAGAACAAACTTGACTATGTTATGGAAAACAGCTCATTCAAACTCAGGTCGGGTTGGGGACTCTGCAGTGATGCTGCACTTCGCCGTAACCACAACACTACAGAACCGATCCGAGATGGCAACCACACAAGGCAGACAACTGGTCCATCCACAGTAATATTTGCATTTCTATGGTGTTACGACATCTGTCAGTGAAATTTCTTCTAAAATTATATGTACAAGGGCACTTCAAAAAGGTCTTGGCCTCACCCAAAAACAAAAGTATTTGAAGGCTCAAGATGTGGCCTTCTTCCGTGAAGGGATAGTGAAGCTTGAACATCGGTGGACTAAATGCATTGAAGTTGAGGAAGACTATGTTGAAAAATAATGCAAGAACAAAAAGA
>OMMV01190502.1:0-12444 GCA_900302635.1 Chatrabus melanurus
AAACATCCAGCCAGAATTATGCCAGAAGCTTGTTGATGGCTACCAAAAGTGTCTGGTCGAGGTGCAACCTGCTAAGGGACATTTATTAAAATATTTAAATGAATACATGCATATATTTGAGTCTGTATGTATAATTTTGACCCTGTATGGATTGGAGAAGATCCCAAATAAATTCAAACCTGTGCACCCAATTCTTGTTTTTTAGAGTCATTAATGGTGTAAGCTGTACAATCATTCCACCCTGGCAAAAGAACAGTTCAAAGAAATCATTAACATTCCAAAATTACCATGACATTCATGCCCATGATGAGTGTATGTAAACTTCTGATCGCAACTGTATGCCTATGAGACTTGGACGGTAACCAGTGACCTCAGCTGGTGACTGGATGTCTTTGGTAAAAGGTCACTTTGGAGGATCCTTGGGTACCACTGGTAAGATTTTGTGTCAAATTAATAGTTACTTAGGGAGACTCAGATGAGAATACCACGTGCATCATGAGGGAACGTCAGCTATGACATTTTGGTCACGTGGTGCATTTCTGTGTGAATGATCCAGCACGCAGGTGCCTCAGTGTTGAGGACCCTAGCAACTGGAAAAGGCGGCGAAGGGGACACCCACGCTTTACCTGCCTGCAGCAGATAGATTTACTTACTTTCGAGAAGTTGGGATGAATCAGTTATCTGCCTGGGTGGTTGCTCCTAGACCTGAACCAGTTGAGCTTTATTTAGACTTATTTCCTCTGTGAGGAAGAATAAGGTGCCAAACTATTCCACAAGTATCCTCATGTAATATGAATGTTTAGTTGAGGAGAGGTTGTTTCATCAAAAGAATTAAACAGATGGAGGCTTTTCCAACCTAATTCAACAGACCTGCAGCTTAAGGATGGGCTTCCTGCTTTCACTGAGCTAAAGAAAGAAATTCTGAACAGTGTAAAAAAAAAAAAAACCCAACAGATAAGCGTTTAAAAAAGAAAAGAAGAAGGAGGAAAAAAACAAAACAAACAAAAAAAAAAACTCCTTTCGCTGTTCAGTTACCGGTTAAGAATGAGGTTGTATTGTAATCTGTGTGGCACTGACATCTGTGTCCACCTCACCTGGCCATCAATCTTCAAATAGCCTGTCTGTTTCATGATCTCCTGTAGTTTCTGGTCAATCTCTGCGCTGTGGGACAAAAAACAAAATTGTCAAATGCTACATAAAAGTACAAAGGAGGCAAAAGTGAACTATCCCCGGTGGGGTGAGGAATGAGAGAGAATGTCAGACAGAAGCCAATAGAAACCGTGTGCTCCAGCAGCGCTCTTCTTCCTACACACACACACACAGCATGTAGGTCTATTATGTGCAGCATAAGGAGGTCCCTGTCCATTCTCTGGGCTTCACATGTTCGAGTGTGTCTTTGTGTATGTGAGCATCATGTCACTGTGGCATCCATAAATCTGGAAGCGTGCAGATATAATCATTCCCAGAACCGACTGGTCCAAAGCTTTGACTGAAGCCCTTTTCAGGCATGCAGGCCTCAACATCGAGTGCAACAGTTTCTAGACTACATTTTGACTTTTAAACGTGCACCTTTTATCATAGACGTGTGTGTCTTAACTATCAGACTGTAGGCATGAAGAAAGCCTGAGAGGAACATTACCAGGTCCCAAATGGTAAAACTGCTGGCATGATTTTTATGCAAGTTACTTTTTTGACACATTCCACCAAAGAATCATATTGGGTCCAATTTCCGTTGCATTCCGAGCCACCTTTAATATACTGACCAGTCAAGAATTTATCTACTAAAACCAGACAAAATTTACAGCTATTTGTCACCAAACTGAAGTTCCAATAACTATTTGTAAAATGCATAACTTATTTTGAAATAAACTACACACTTTTTTTATATCCAATTTTTAATCACTAATGCTTGCTCGGGAGCAGGTGCCCACCGACCCACATACTTCTCTAGGCTTTTCTGTAGACCGTATGGAGGTGTGGGCAGGGTGAGCATGTGTCGTGGGCGGCTGGGGTATGGGTGGTGTTGAGGCGAGCTCTCTGAAGACGACGACCGGCTGCCTCCATCGTTGGCCAGTGGCAATTGAAGCGCTGGTGGAGGAATACAAAACATTAGTGAGAAATCGGAGACACAAACGTTAGAATGAGGCATTTTACCCCAGAGGACATCAGACCAGGAGGTATAAGATGGCTGTTCGGTTTTTGTTCTAGATCAAAACGACAAGATAAAAGGATAATGTGTTGATGCACCATAGGGGTGTTTAAACAAACAAACAAACAAACCCCACAACACGGATTTATAAGATCTAATTAAATCAATCCATCCGATTCGGTATAATAGTAGCTACATTATCCCATCAAACACCAAGAAAAACTAAATTTGATGCTGCTAGTAATAATCTTTAAACAAAGATGAACAGTTATCGCAGCGCAAAAGCAAAACAATTCTCAGATTGAGGTAACAGGAGCATCAGTTAAGACGTGGAGGTCTACAGGCAGCTTTTAAAGCAATGACA
The DNA here is from genome assembly GCA_900302635.1 of Chatrabus melanurus. Taxonomy (NCBI): domain Eukaryota; kingdom Metazoa; phylum Chordata; class Actinopteri; order Batrachoidiformes; family Batrachoididae; genus Chatrabus; species Chatrabus melanurus. Next base: position 2,514 of record OMMV01190502.1, read on the forward strand.
AAGTCCGTTAAATATAACCGTAAAAATGAAAATTCAACGACAGTCAATCTGGCACTTATGATAATAACATCCAAAATCTATACAGAAGCAGCACCATCCTTCTACGCGCATAAAACTTTTGTTCTTAAAGTACGTATTCACTGGAATCTCGAATGGAGATGCTGAAGATTTTAAGAGGGGGAAGAAAAAAAAAAAAAAAAAAAAGGAAATAAAAATAATCAGCTTTGTATTTGTAGTAGCATTAAGACAAGCTTGTCTTGCAACTAAATGCTTAAAGAGCCATTAAGACTTTACTGACAGAATGCTATGGACACCTCCAGGCTGCTGACCTCTACCTCCAATTCAGCCAAGTCGGTATATTCCTTCTTATAAGCCGTTTTACAATATGCTGGGCATTTGTCTAGAATGTGATTGACGTTTGCAGGAGTCTGTCATTTATTGTCAATGTGATTACTATCATCTTTGTGCAGGCGGACAACTCGCAAGGCTGCCAGCAGGAGATTGTATCCATGAGTCACTTGCGGCTGGATCAGTCTGTAAGGGAAGAATTGGTTAGTGACGACGAGGAGGGGTTAGTGTAGAGAGGAACACGACTCAGGCAATCTTTGGCACAGGCCACATCTCCACAGTTCAGCTGGCTCCAGATGGACGGGTAAGAGGATAGACTGGCAAACATACATTTTCGCAGGCACTGCTGCACCACTTCCTGCTCAAACAGTGCGGCTGCAAAACGGAGGGCGAAAAGGATGCCAGAAGATGAACGACAGACAACATCAAACAGTCGGATGTGTGAGAAAAAAAGAAATGCAACCAAAACTGCACGGCATTAGACTCAGACAGGAGGGAAAGTCTTCAGTCGCCACAAAGAAGAAGCCAGAGTGTTCACAGCACTCCTGCAGACGGACCGGTGGGGGGATGCTGGATTAGAAACGGTGTCAAACAAAACACAACCCAAAACACTGTGCCGTGCAGAAAAAAGCCACATGCACCGTGATTCTCTGCCGCTAGCAAAACCAAGGTTAATCACCTGACACGCATTCACACACGTTCAACGTCAGCACACACCGGCACTGCTCTGCCACTGCCACACACACAGGCAAAGAGGGGGAGCAGGAATGTAATGATGGAGAGCAGATTGTGGTAGAAGAGGAGGTGCCAATAAAAGACAGGCTAAAATATCACTGGCTTCACAACCACGGAGTAAGCCTTCAATACACTGTAATTAATCAGTGGAAATTCTCAACCGATAGCCAAATTTGGAGTACTGTGTCAGATTCAAAAGAAAGAAATTAAAGCTAAGGGTCTGAGAGAAAAGTCCTTTACAATCCTAGAATGTATAAGACAAACAGTACATGGCACACGAGAGTCAGGATCTGTTGTGGGTGCCGCCATTTAAGTACGTTGTTGACCGTTTCTGAATATCTGAAGCTTTTAAACAGTTGTTTGTGATTAAGATGTATAGCAGCAAAGCTTCCTAGTCTTATGTAATAAAGTCATGCTCTATACACAAACATCCTTATGTCGCATGCCTTTACCAGCACTGCAAATGCATTTTTGCAGATTAAAATCGTGAAGCTCCTAGTCAATTACTGGTACAGCTTTTATAAAACAGCTACAATTCAGTTCCATAAGTATTTGGACAGAGCCATTTGTGTGTGTGTGTGTGTATTTTTGCTTCTATAAACCACCACAATGGAGCGACATTTAAACAATCAAGATGTGCTTATAGTGTAGACTTTTAGCTTTTATTCAAAGGGGTTTAACAAAAATATCACATTAACCATTTAGGAATTACAGACATTGTTTTTGTAGACAATCCCTCCATTATCAGAGGCCTTAAGTAATTGGACAAAGTACTTACAAAGATTATTGTTAATACAGTATAAATGATCACTTTTATCACAGGCTTAATTGACATCAATCGTTAAGAAATACAACAATGTATGTTAAATCTGTGTGGAGCAGACAGTTCTCAGAAACAAAGTAACCGTGCAAGGAGACTAGTGAGAGAAGCTACCAAAACACCCATGTAAACTCTAAAGATGGTATCGGCTTCTGTGGATGTGACTTGATATTAATGGTAATTCTTATATTTAGTTTTCACAATTACTTAAGGCCTCTGAAAATGGAGGGACTCTTGATAAAAAATGGATGTAATTCCTAAATGGTTATGCAATATTTTTGCTCAACCCCTTGAATTAAATCTTAAAGTCCACAATACAACCACATATTAAGCGTTTCATTTCAACTCCATTGTAGTGGTGTACAGAGGCAAAAAAACAAACCAAAAAAAAACTGCTTATAGACAGCACTGTAGTTATAGTATTGCCAAACAGGACAACATGAATCACACTGGTGGCAAATTGACACCATAAAGTGCATGCATGCATACTGTAAATGGGAAGAGCCATAGAACAGCAGTGTTTAAACGACAAGAAACTGGAAAACACAAATTAACATATCCAATCCATGCATGCTAAATGTTGGTGGTTAATCTCAGTCTGTGAAACCAAGTTACACCTTGGCGGTGTCAGTTGGTGCTACCGAGTTACTCAATTGTATGTTTCCAACAGGTCAGGCTGAAATGTGATAGGCTCTTATATTAGCTGGGTAAAATGACCTTTATAACGTGTAAACAGGGGTAGTCCTCTTTCTGCATAGTCACTCCTTTTTAAACTGTATATTACAATAAATTTAAGATACATGTTGAGTATTAAAGGACACTTGGGTAAAGCTATGACCACCTTTCCAGTAAACTGAATCATCTTTTAAAATCACTTCACAAGTGAAAAATACCAACTATTTACTGATTACTGCATTACAAATATGAGGATATGCTGCTTTTCATAGTTTTGTATTATTGTGAATTAAATATTTTTGGGTTTTGGACTGTTAGTTAGACCAAATACAACATATCAGCTTGAGCTCTGACTTTTTTTCTCCTCCCTAAATTGCAGCCCGGAAATTTACAGTGACATAAAGGGCTCTTAAGCTATACTGGCAAAACAAATAAAAACTACAATATTGAGGGTCTAAAGAACTTATAGATCGAGGTCATTCATAAGATCAGAAAAACAGAGTTGAGATGTGCGCTGATATGGGACAGAGGTTTAGATGTGCAGTGGCAGAGAGAGCGATGGATTGAATGATACCTGCACGCTGGGAAGGAGCTGGAGCAGGACTGAGCTGGATCACGATGACTAGACAGAGGAGAGAAAATATACACACACACACACGCACATTACTGCGCTGTTCTTCCATGACAATCATACACACGCACTTTCCATCACGCACTAAACACGAGGGAAGCAGCACAGGTATCAGGTCTGTAAATGTCTCACTTGCATTTGCTCAATCTGCCAAACAATAGCAGCCCAGTTCTGTCAGTTGAAAACAAAGAAGAAAAAAAATCCACCACCTTAGTTTTCCTCATATTGAGCAGTATTTTCTCATAATTATTAAACATCAAGTAACCATTAATTCAGAGAAAGTTTATCATAATTTAGGAATTAATTCATATCTGAATCGTTATTTAGCCTCTCATAACGAGCATCATAATAGTCACTTAGGAGCTCATCATCATGGTTTAGAATCTTGTAATTGTGACACTGGTGAATTTATTTATTTACCAACTTGGAATTGGGATTACTTTGCATCTCATTATTTAGGACTATAACTCAATCCACAAAACAGGCATACAACAACCACAAACTGGTAGGTTCAATCTGTGGTTGCGGCTGAGAGCCAAAGTGTCCCTGAGCAAGATACTGAACCCCATGAGTTCTCAACCGTGTGGTGCATTGCCTTCACATATCAATCTCACATTAACATGGGGAAAAAGATGTGGATGAAGAATACGGAGAAATCACACAACTTTGTGCCTTACAAATGGGTTGATTTTTTTGTCTCGCAGCTGTGATTTTATCTCATAATCATAACTTAAGTTTCGCATAATTGCGAGAACATGACTCAATAATGAGAGAAAAAAAAGTAACGAGCTGGATATCAAGACATTTACTCAAAAGCAACTGGACTGTTTGTTTAGTCTTTAAGGTGTTTTGCCACTCATCCAAACGACTCATCTTGACCCGTTCGTCCAACTGCTTTCAACTTCTAGATATCTCCTACCTGGATGCTAGGGCGTTTTCACATTAGACACGATTGCTTCGTGCCATGCCCAAGTACGATTACCTCCCGTCTCGTGGCCAGGTTTCACTCTGTAATGTTGTTTCATACAACCAAGTACACTTGTGTCACCATACATCATCATTATGTGACATTATGTTATCACTGCACTGTAAATACTCGCAAACTACATATATATAAAAAAAATAAAAAAAACACAACAACTCAGAATTGTTGTGTTTAACATCAGTTGTGATTGTTAGGGATGGGAACCAAGAATCAGTTCCAGTTGAGAATTGGCTCCACATGTTTCAATCCATCAGAATTGCCTGCATCAGATGTTACCAATTCCTCTTTTGAATGCCAACATGTTATTCTGACAGTGGCGTGTTGCAAGCTCATCTGTTGCAATCTGTAACATCATGACGTCAAACTCTGCATCTATCAAACATGAAAACAGGCGCATTGATGTTGAAAACCTCTGTAGGCCTTCATTTTTCCACACAGAAAATTGATAAGGGGCTCCAAAAAAAAAAAAAAGAAAAGAAAAGAAAAAAAGAATCAGACCGATAGGCAGAATCAATAATGGTATCATGTCAAGTCAGGTAGCATGCACTGATGCTGCGCTTTGCCGCATCCACGACGTCACAGAACCACCCCGGGTCCCGGATGGCAACCACCCAGGCAGACAACCGGTCCATACCCAAATCTTTAAAATAACCATAATATGCTTTTTTACAGTTTATTTTTTATTTTTAATTGTTGCCATGTGGCACTGTATTTTATGTGTGTACCCTGGGCATGGTTTCTGCATCCAGAACTGTAGGTGTTCCTCCAGTCCGCAGATGATCTTTTTTTAATGGGGGTTGGCGGCGGGATTAGCACTTCAGCCGCCATAAAAACATTGCGCAAGCTAAAAAAAACCAAAAAGGCAAGATTCTTGTTTCTGCTCTCTGTGGGAGTAACTCTGCAGCTGCCTTCCATCGGAAGGTAGTGCACACTATGAAGGGGATGGGGGAAAGCCATTTGGAGACTCATCTCCCGAGAAGAAGAAACCACAGGAGAGCACCAAGAGTCTTGTCTTTGGAGAATGGCAGCTGGTGCGGTGCTGAGGGGTTGTCCACTGCACGGCGGTGCCCAGGTCCCAACCTGAAGCGGCTCATGCAAGTGGGCATCTGGAACATCCTTTCACTCAGTAAGAATGGTATCGATAGCAATAAAATCTTAGCAATTCCCATCCCTAGTGGTTGTAGGTTTTCATCTCTCCAAATTTGCAGCAAGCATTTAATTGGTTCAACAGAGAGATCATTTCTCTGCCATGTTTGAATGACACTGTTACATAGTAATTACATACTAAATAGCAGTCCACTTTTGTGATTTTGTACAGTCCGTTTCCACACCAGGTGCAAACTGTACTCAAGACCAACTTTTCAAGTGGACCCATGAACAAGTAATCGATGCGTGCTCAAGTACGGTACACAGTGTTCACACTACTGGACTTTGAGGTCAAGTGTACTCAGATCTGAACCTGGATGAAAGCCAATAAAGAATCTTTACGGACAATGTGTTGGATCTTTTTTCTTTTCAAATGGTGCTGGAAATGAGCTACTATAAAGAGACAACATACATCACTTCTCACATATAACAACAACTGATCTCATATTCAGTCACACTTAGAGAAAATGCAACTTCACAAAAGCTTTCAGCTGAAAAGAGAGAGAAACAGACAGGTTTGTCGCCAATGTTTCTCAAACCTTACGTGAACGGGTAAGAAGTGATGTTCTTTAGGGAAGAATGGTTTCCTCTGCCAAGCTTTAAACGTGCACAATTTTAAAGGCGTTAATAATCAGGCTTCGTAATTAATCCAAAGCAGTTGACAAAACACGTTGCTGAATTTTCTTCTACAGATAAGTCAAGGCCCAAACAATCCATTTTCACCTGTTCCCCGAAACACTCTTTAATGAACAGATATTCATTTTTACTGTTAAATGTGCAGTACAGTGTTTAATAAACCGAGCTACAACTGTTAGCCTGCACGAATTAGCGTCTCGCTAAGGCTCGAAAACAGAAACAGCGACTGACTATGTCACAGCAATTACATTTAAGTCGTAGCTCGATAATACTTGTAAAGTATATATAAGCCAAGTCCACTATGTGGCAAAAAACCCCAGACAAATTGTAAGAGCGGGCCTTCGACTGAATGTGTCACACTGCTAGTATAACGTTAGCTGGTTAGCCTAGCATGTTTGACAGGACATTATTTAAGGACGTGCCTGCTACAGAAGCGTTTCATGACAACGCTTTATTTTTTTTAGAAATCTTACGAGACTGAACGCAGAGCTTGCCCAGTGCGTTAATTAAATGATTTAACATTGGAAAAATTAACCGAGCCAAGCGGAGTCGCTGTTTGTTTACGTAGCTAGCCTGTTAGCCCCTTTGCTCCCCTCCCACTCCCCGGTCTTCACCCCCCGGTATTCTGGCCCTTAATGATTAACCGCTTCATCACGACCAACACTCACTTGGCCTCGGACGCGACCGCTGCGGACTCATATCGATGTTGAGGTCAATTCTCCGGCGAGCTTCTTTATTTTCTTGCTTTAGTTTCTCCTCGATTCGCGACAGCCTCTGTTCCAGCGACGACATCTTGAAAAATTGAGCTCTCTACTACCCCCTGCAGGCAAGAGTGAATGATCGCACCCCTGGCCCCAACAAGCACCTGTCAACAGGTGTTTGACAACAAGACACGTGCACAAATCCAAGCAATCCAAGGTCGTCCATGGGCCAGGCAGGCTTTCGATACCACTAAAGTGAATGAACAACACTAATGATAGCCTTCCCAGGGTGGTAGCTATAGCCAGGTAGGGGTCAATGAAGGATTACACAGGGGCCAACAGTTAAAAATGCTCCAATCATATTGAAAAATAAATCACATAATTTGTCTGATCATAAAGATTCCAAAAAGATATAATTTGAACTATCTATGACTGAATGTTATGGATTTATAGGGTAAAAACAGCAAAAATGGTGACAAAAGTCAATTTCAGTTTGTACATGGGTCGTTGCTCCAATTTTGGTAAAAAGTGATGCAAATTATTGGTTGAGCTAATAGGATTAATAAATGAAATAGTTATGACTGTGTTGAATGCCTGGGAGTGCCTGGGGATCCCCCAGTCAGAGTTGGCCGAGGTTGCCGGGGAAAGGGAAGTCTGGGGCTCTTTGCTAAAGCTGCTACCCCCGCGACCTGATTCCAGATAAGCGGTTGAAGATGGATGGATGTGTTGAATGCTTGGTCTCCAAAGTAAAGGTCAAACAAGGTCAACGTCCATTGGATTCTATGACATACGTTACCCAGTAACATAACTAAACATAACCAATAATTTGCCTCACTTTTTACCAAAATTAGAGCAAATTTATCTTTTGACAAATTTACAAACTGAAAAGTACAAACTGAAATTGACCTTTGTCACCATTTTCGCTGTTTTCTTTTTACCCCATAACATTCAGTCATAGATAGTCCAAATTATACATTTTTGGAATGTTTATGATCAGACAAATAAAGTGATATATTTTTCAATATGATTGGAGCATTTTTAAATTTTGACCCCTGTGTAGTCCTTCATTGACCCCTACCTGGCTATAGCTGTCACCCTGGAATGGCTATCATACTTTTTTGTGTAGGCAATGGCATACTGAGGCTGGATTGTAAGTGTTGTTTATTCACCTTAGGTGGTACCGATTAGGTCAAAATTGGCTTTTGGCTCATAGACTAAGGAGAGAAAAATTCATTATGTTTCTCAAAAATGATGCATTGTAATCCAAGCTGATAAACCCCAACACTGGATCCACATCATCACGCACAACCAGGCACAGTTCTCTGTGCAAAGATGACGCCAAAACGCACAAAACATAAGACCTGTGCAAAAATCTCAATCATGATAATAAAATTTAAAAAACGCTGAAAAATAATGAAATGGTAGTGCTAATGAGTGCATACACAAAACTGTGAATATCTCATGTGACTACCCTTTACCTTTAATACTGAATTGTTTTGGATGAACAATCCCATGGTTTTACAAGGACAATATGCTGAGCAAGCTATTGATTATTATCCAATGTGATCTTTTAGGAAATATGCATTGGATTGCAATCCTAGACAGTAATCAGGTTTTTATTCATCTGAAAAGGTCCTACTTTCTTTAACATAATACTTTCACTAATACAATTCTTTCTTTCTGAAAATTAACATTTGGAAATATAAAATTTGGTCTTTTACTGATATACTAATAACAAAAAACCCACAATTATGGGAACACTGGGGTGCTTAAAATGTGTAATACTGTATTCTAACAGAAAAAGTAACAGTGTATTCAACTGCACTGAAGTGAAAAGTCAGCTTTTAATATATTTCCAATTTGTCATTTTTTCCCCAAAAGTTATCGAAAAAGTGGTTGCTAAGCAAATCCTACATATTTGGCAGAGAATGATCAATTTGAGCCTTTGCAGTCGGCGTTTAGGAAACATCATTCCACAGAGTCTGCGCTCACTAAAGTGGCGAATGATTTGTTGCTGGCTATGGATGCAGATTCCACATCAGTGTTGCTGTTGTTGGACTTAAGTACAGCCTTTGCCACAGTTGATCACCGTGTTTTGTTGGGGAGAATTAAAAATTTTTTGTGGCATTCCAGGCTAGGGGCCTCATTTATGAATAATTACGTAGGATTCATACTAAAGATATACGAATGAACAAAATCAGTTTGTACGCATACCTGCGAGCAAAATCCTCTTTATAAATCACACACTTTGAATTGTGCACGTGTGGCTCTGCTTCATAGCCCGTCCTCTACGCGCCCACATTCAGCCACAACTGGTCAATGCAAAACACCTCATGAATATTCAAACATACACATGAAGCCCGAAACGCGTACTTATCACGGAAACCGAGAGTGGGACACGGCATCTTTTTGTGTGTAATGATGCCACTGACATTATCTGGCTTCACTTCACCCTCTCCAAAATGTTCGTATGCATGTGTCAAAGTTTTCTTAAGTATTTGCTATCTAGTTAATTATTATAAAAATCACAACATATTCGTTGAAATGGTTGTGTGCATCTTGTAGGTCCCGTTTTGTGCGTGCACAATGGTTATAAATGAGGACCCTGGACCTTTGCTTTCCTGCAAAGATATCAGCATCACCAAACACCTCTGTTCAGCGACCTCATGACTCCACAAGCTCTTCCCAGGAGTCTCGACCTCGAGGCGTTCCAGAGACATGAATGTTGCTGCAAAGATAAGTGAATATTTCGAGTTCGACACTTCCACTGCATGTAGATGCACTTCTGATGGCCGAGTCCAGAAAGGCATTGAAACCTTGGATCTTGGACTTGATTCAGGACAATCACAAACCAAGACACTACGACTCCTCACTCAGCTTCTCGAGTGCTGTAATCAGGGTATCTATTGATTCTGCAAAGATCACAGCATTGTCCACAAAGTCAAGGTCAATAAAACTTTCCTCACTGACAAAAGGACCCAAGTTGCTGGACTCCTCAGCCCTACCCAACACCCAATCCATGCAAGCATTAAACAGAGTAAAAGCCAGAACACATCCCTGATGAACACCAGAATTCACTGAGAAGTCGGACTCTACACAGCACTCTCAGTGCCTGTGTATAGGTCAGCTATGATGTCCAGCATGTCACTGGAGATCCCACAAACTTTCAGGATGTCGCACAAAGCAACCTGAACAACTGAATCTAATACTTTGGGAAAAATCATCATAGACTGGAAAAAAAAAAAAAAAAAAAA
>OMMV01190511.1:0-11144 GCA_900302635.1 Chatrabus melanurus
AAAGTTAACATTTGCACTCCAAACTGAGCTGCACTCAGCCAACTCCAAATTCATGCCCGTCACGCATCAATGAACACACCAAACTACCTAAGGCCAAGCCATGAGATTATTGTTAAGTTATTATAGTGAATGTTGAGTGAATGTCATGGTCATATTGGTCGAAATTGTGACATAAAGTGAATTTCATACGTGATAAATAAAGTTGTATTTGAACATCATTGCCTTCTCTGATCACATTAATATTTTATATACTACTTTCTAAAGGCATAAAGACGTCATATTATGAATTTAAAGAAATTTCGAGGATAGGCGGATTTTGCCCCTTAATAGCACGGGTCCTTTGATAACCCTCATTTTAGTGAAATGGAGGAAGGCAGGGGAGCATGAATCCCCATCATGAAAGAAGTGAAAACATGACCGTAAACAAAATTGTAACTGTGACAGCATAATGCAACCTGCATCCTGCCACTAGATGAAACTCGATCCTACAGACTGTAGCTTTCAGAAAAGAATGAAAGAAAACATCTATTTCATATACAAATAAGAACTGTCACATGAGCAAAAGTACATCTGATGCTGCAAAATGTTAATTCTGTCCTCTTCTTTCTTATTTTCTGGACTCAGTGATGACTTCAGATCCTGCCGTAGTGCCGCCAACTTTGGACTAGAAACCTACTGATTGTCAAGGGGGACAATCCCAACCACGTGGACGCTTGCTGTCACAAGAGTCGTCCCAATCCCTCCGCTGGTCTTCTGTGTGGAAGCGGGGGAAGAGCCAACATGGCAAATCATAGAGATGCCTGTTTGCTCCAGGACCTTTCCTGCCACTTACAATGGAAACAGAAACCAATAAAAGTGAAGAGAAAAAGACATACGCAGAGAGACTCAACAAACATTCCAAAAAGTCATGTGCATTATATATTTAAATCATCATCGTCATTATCATCACGGTCATTGTCTTCAAAGCCATCACGGTCATCGTCCTCTCTACAACGTTCTAGAAGCTGGTGGGGTAATTGGTTTATTCTACCCTTCATCACGGTCACCTTTCTGTCCTGTCAAGTGTGGGCGACCACTTTCACAATTGGCCTCGTTGGACCTTGGACATGTGACCGTTTATATTCTAAAGCCCTCCCAGACTTGGCAGCCCGCCTTGCTACATTTCGCATGAATCAGGACCCCTACCTCAACAAAGGCTACTGGTATGACTATGCTATAATTAACGAGGATTGCAAGTCATCCCGTGCCCTTCCTAAATTTGCAGAGCTGGAAGGTTATGGTGATGCTTTCCTGGGCCCAGCCAACCCGGGATACTGCTCCTCTGCAGCTCTATATGCCAAAGAGTGGGATGTCGGCATTCTTTCCTGGGCTTGCCTAAAACCCAACATGGAAGAAGGAAAGATGTATCCCACCTTCTTGAGGCCGCTACCACTGTCATCCCGTGTACTTTTCACTGTGTTGCATTACTTCCGTTGGGCCCATGTAGCAATAATTTCAGAGGACACAGACCTGTGGGAAGCTACAGGAAATGAGCTAGCAATGTCGTTGAGGGCCCTCGGCCTGCCCGTCCACCCTGTCGTCGTTATGGAGGCCGACAAGGACGGACCTCTGAGAGCGCTGGCAAAAGTGCGGGACGCAGATCGGGTCAGAGGTGAGTTGAACATATGCAAGTTATTGATCTTAAAAAAAATAAATATTCAACAACATAAGGATGCTTTCTTTAACTAGGGGGGCAAATTACAGGTTCCACACATGATAAAAATAAGTTCTTCAGAATGTTTTAATTCCTGTTGCATAATGAAACCGGATAACAAGGGATTTCAAAACCAACAAAAGCAGTGCACATTTTGACATTATTAATTTTTTAATAACAGTCCAAAACAACATGTAACAGAGTTGACTGTAACAGAGATGATGATTTCAGTGGTTCAGCCTTCTGAACTGCCACATGGTAATTCATTGCATTGAAAGTTATGTTGGATTTATGAGTGATCTACAAGCCATATCTAATCCATATTATATTTATTAAATTCTCTGATAAATAATTTGTCAGAGGGAGTAACGGAGATGATGGGAAATAAAGCCACTTACTGATTTTTGGTTGGTTTTCTTCAGTAAGTTAAAACGTTTGGACATTAATCCTGTCCACCATATTTCTCTCCACCAGATGTAACAAGACATCTGATTGGTTCACTCAGTAACTCAGCTGGCTACCAATAGAGGGCAGCAAAGCCCAAACGTAACGGAGTTGACCAAAATTCTAGGACTAACATTTTGAGCTATGTAACGACTTGGAGACTGGAACTTTTATAGATAATAATTTAAACATGACTCAAAGCAAAAACAACAATAATAAGGCAAATTACCAATTATTCTGTCAGAAAACAATAATAATATAATTATTATTATATTATAATATAAATTATATATAATATAATTTAATAAGGACATCTGATTTTGTGCGTTCCTCTCAAATCAATTTCAAAAATTTGAAATAATACATTAGTTGTACCTCTTTTGGTGCTTATCATTTTATCATGCGAGCAAACTAGACAAAATAAAATCACTGGTACATAAATGTTTCAAGTGAGATTAAAATTAAATGCAGGTGACATACATGGACCCTAATTTGCCCCTTAGCTGGAGAATCACCCATAAAGAGATCTCTCACACAGCATTAGCCGCCATTAATGTGTCACACTCTTTTCTCTACAGTGATCATTATGTGCATGCCTTCTGTTTTCATTGGGGGCCAAGCTCAGTACCGTCTTCTGACCGTAGCCTTGGCCATGCGTATGATTGACCGCGGCTATGTGTTCATCCCCTATGACACCCTCCTTTACTCCTTACCCTACAAGAATGCATCATACCACATACTAAGTAACGATACCAAGTTGAGGAAAGCTTATGACGGGGTTCTTACCATCACTGTGGACTCGAGAGAGCGCAATTTCTATGAGGCCTTCAGAGATGCTCATGACAGCTATGAAATCAGCAGCAGCACTACGGCAGAGGAGGTAAGACTCAATTAGTACATAAAGTCTGTTACTTACAGCCCCCCTTGAAAAGTATTGGAACAACAAGGCTAAATTATTTGTTGATGCTACTTTGGAGTCTTCACAGATGAAAACCAAGAGCAGATATTCAGAGATACTTAATGTCTAAACAATCAATCTGACAAGACACATCCGGGTCTCAAAAAACACCTGACAGTAACATGTTCCAGTACTTTTGTTTACCCAATAATTGGGTGAGCAAAAGGTGCTATGTTCTATATTATTAAACACATCTGGATGTAACTACCAGGAATTAAAAGCTGACGTTCTCATATTCATCTTTTGATTGCAAACTAAATCTCCTCAGTGTATAGCAAAAACACTAATTAGCCTTGTTCCAGTACTTTTGGTGTAGCAGATAGGAGTTGTCCAGTTCCCATTAAGTGTTTTAAATGTAAAGCTAAAACATTATCAGGTGTTCCACAAGGGTCAGTCTTTGGACCGTTGCCTTACTACTATATTTAATTTACATGATCCAGTAAACATTTATGCTGACGATGCACATCTTTTTCTGGTGATGTAAATGCCACGGGCAAGCTGATAAACGTGGAAGATATCAACTGCTGGAAGTTCATACTGTTGAACAAAGACAAAACCTTGTGTTATGTACAAAAAAATACAGGCAGGAAGAGTTACATTTGAAAAACAATGAGCAGGTCAGGAATGTTGGAGTCACTCCAGGACAGTTTTTTTTAATCAGTTAAAGTCTATATCTAATGTTAAAGAATTTGTATCTCCAGATGATTATGAGAAACTGGTTCATGCTTTCATCTGTAGCAGATTAGATTATTCTAATGGTCTTTTTGTTGGTGTAACAAAGTTTACAGAAACGAGGCTGCACATACACCCAAAGACCAGTATCCACAATTGTTACAGTGCTGTTTTATTATATTACTGACACAAGATCTCTCAGGACATTGATTGGTGGTTATTTAACTGGACCTCAAATTAGATCTGGAGCAGCTGAGTGAGTTTTCTTCCCGCAGCAAACGTTTTTATTTTCTTCGGTTCGTAAGGGAAACTTTTTAGCAAAAACCACAGTAACACTAGAGATGGGAATTGATGAGATTTTATTAATATCTATTCTGATTATGGGTCTGATTCTTTATTGATTCCCTTATCGATTCCTGATTGTTTTTCTGTGTGGAAAAATGTAGATCTACACAGGTTTTCAGTGTCAGTGCAACTGTTTTCCTTGTTGCTAGATACAGAGTTTGGTGTCATGATGTCACGTCTGATGTCTTGACGCATGAGTTTTTGCAACGCTGAACTGTCAGAAAAACATGGCGGCATTGATAAGAGGAATTGATCAAATCTGAGGCGTATGATTCTAGTGGAATGAAAAATTTGGAACTGGTTCTCAACTGGATCTGGTTCTCGATTCCCGTCCCTATGTAGCACCTGCACAAATATATGACCTGGCACAGAAACTTCAGGTGAGTAAAATTTTTGGCGTTGATGGAAAATATAACAGTCGAATGTTATTTCAGATATTTCTGGAGTTAATCTAAACCTGGATTTGATGTATATTGCTACTTATGACACACAGTTAACTGAGAACGTGCAGTCAAAACTGGGTATTGAAGCCATTTTGGGGATGATTTGGAGCTTTCTGATTCCAGCTTTGCAACTCTGAGAGTGTTAACTGATTCCACCCTACTCAGTCACAGTTTGCACTTTTCAGCCAGAAAGCAAACGGTCGCCAATTCAATTTATTTATATAGCGCCAAATCACAACATAGTCACCCCAAGGGGCTTCACAAGGGTAAGGTCTAACCTTACCCACCCCCTGAGCAAGCACAATGGCAACAGTGGTAAGGAAAAACTCCCTGGGTGTTTTCTGAGTACAGGAAGAAACCTCAAGCAGACCAGACTCAGAGGGGTGACCATCTGCTATGGCCATACTACCATTTCAAACATGGTAATTGCAAATTGCATGGATTTTTGAGGTATATTGTCATAACTTTAAGTTAAACATTACAATTTCATCATGCGGGTGCACTCTTATCCTGAATTCCTTGACTTTACTAGAAAATCTTGTGGAAACCTATTGCCTTATACTACTTAAAGTTTCACATATGGTGACAAAGAACCTTAACTGCATTATAGAACCGCAGGATTATTTTGCTGTTTTCCAAACTATTCAACTGAGGGAACAACTGAGGTTTAAATTCAGTCTTGTAATGTGTGAATTATTACAATAATATTATTTAAAAAAATCGTTGTTGTGTTATTGTTAAACCGGTTATATTATATAGCTTTTCCACTAGCTATTATAGGTCACCAGGTGTTTTAAAAACGGATATTAAAGTTTGTATCCTAAAATAGCCCATAAACACTGAGGTGATGCATCCTTAAAAAAAACTTGGGTATTAACTGACCAGTTTCTGTCTGTCACTTTAAATGGAAAGGAGCTGCTCTTTCACTACGGTCCTATCCCTTCTGGGAGGGGGTGACCTCAAATGCTTTGATGTTGTTTATTATAGTTATTGTTTCATTTATTTTCTTTGATCTGTCCTATTCACAATATAGAAATACACATACAATTTTGAAATCTTTTGTAACCACAAAAGCACTTTGAAGTCACATTTACTCTAAAAAGTATGGAGAAAAATTATTATTATTATTGTTATTGTAATGTATGAATCCTATGATCAGGAGCGTAGGCAGAAATTAATTGATGGGGGGAGTGGGGGTCCACTCTATATGACATATTGCTATTGTTGCAAATTATTTTCTGAAGCTACTGTTTGATTTAGGGTTATTTGCACTTTGAAACAATAAACCACTTTCTGAAGCATTTGTTGGAAAGGTTCATAAAACCTTGATTCTGTGATATTTTTTTCTTTCACCTCATCTTAATCTTATTTTTGCCATCACTATGTGTGGAATATTTTCGGTGGCATTTACAACGTAAATCCACCCCCATAGTTCCACCTTTGCCTGTGATATACTGAATTTGTTTTGCATTTGACACACATTAACAATTAAGTCAGATCATCAGTTACAATCACTGCTGCCTCCTCCGGCAGGTTTCACCGTTCTTTGGCACCATCTACAACATGATGTACTACACAGCTATGGCAGTGGAGCAAGCCCGCGCCAAAGGAAGCCGCTGGGTAACTGGCCAAACCCTCGCTAAAGGCAACAATGACTTTAAATTTAAAGGCTTCAATCAGCGTGTGTGGTCTGGCAAGAACGGGGAAGGCATGCAGACCCTCTATGTAGTGCTGGACTACAGCGGATCGGGATCTTCTCTCCACCCTACTCATCTTGTGGAGGCTGAATATGCAAATGGCAGGAGTGGAAGCTTGAAATACCTTGGCCATTCGATTCATTTTGCAGGCAGCACGCCCTACAAAGACTCAACCTGCTGGTTTAGAACAGACTACGCCTGTACTGGCGGTGAGTGCACTATTGACCATCTTTGTTCTCCCAACACTGATTCAGACATAATCTCAGAGTATTAGCTAATGTACTGATCTAATAGTAAGGTTTTAATTTTTTGTTTTTATTAAATCAACTTCAGTTATGAGCAACTTGTTATGGGGAAATGACTGGCATCATTTTTCCCTGTCGGCTGTAAACTACAAAACATTTCTTAACAAATAGAACTTCTTACACAATGTTCATACACTGGATGACAATAAGATAATAAATATTCTAAGCCAGGACTGACAGCATTGTTTTCTTTGAATTGGTCAAAGAAGGCAACAAGGCATCCTGAAGATTGCAGTGCCTCGCTGCCCACAGCTAATTCTTCGACTTTGCTTGGCATTGTCATGTGACATCAGAGGTCTGATACATTTGTTAGCCTCAGGAGAGCAGAAATCTATACAGAAAACCATGTTTCAACATCTCATGTAGTTCATGAGATATAGCAATTAATGCATTTTTGATAATGACCTCTGATTTGACCTTGAGATTAGACCTATGACCTTGACATGACCTGTGTTGTGAAAGGATGGACCACTGAGTTTATCTGCCAAGTTTGATTGAAATAGCCCTTTGTGTTTTGAAGATATTGCCACGGAAAAACAAACAGACAGACAGAAATGGTGATTACAATAGCCTCTTTCCACTTCACAGCGAGGCTAATAATGTCAGTTTTGGTGCAGGTACAGACGGACTGATGACATAGACACACACATTTATCCTAGTACGGTCATGGTATAGGATTTGTTATGGCCGCAATGGCAAATCACATCTTACTTCCTGTAGTGGCAAGACAGTAGGCTCATGATGAAGTGCAGGAACATGTGTCACTAATTCTTACATAAATTTGTAGCTTTGGACATATAGAGTCTTGTGATTAATCCAAAATTGACATTAAAGCTAGAAGCAGTGCGTAAAGCCCCACAGGTGGGATGTCCCAGGGTGGAAGAATCATGAATCAACCTTTTTTTCCACAGAAACAAAACAATCCTTTTTTTTATTATTTAGCCAGCACTCAATAACTTTCATATGGGCTAAACATCATGCCTATCATAAGTAGTTCCTAGTTTCCCTAGCAACCATTGTTTACCATAGCAACCAAATCAACATTGCCTGGAAGCCCTTCCAAAGGCCTTTCATATGAGCGAAACATCAAGTGTATATCATAAGTAGTTCCTGAGATATTCAAGAAAGAATTTTTCCCTAGCAACTATGGTTACCATAGCAACCAAATTAACATGTCATGAAAGCCTTTCCTTCCAAAGACCTTTCATATGAGCAAAACCTCAACTATCACAAGTAGTTACTGAGATATTCAAAAAAGAATGTTTCCCTATCAACCAATTTTTACCTTAGCAACAATGTCAACATGGCAGAAAAGCCCTTCCAAAGAACTTTCATATGAGCCAAACATCAAGTGTCTATCATAAATAGTTCCTGAAATATGACCCAAGTACAGAAAGGTCACTTGGCAGGATATCATAACAGACAGACAGACAGACACGGGGTCGGGCCCCCAGTGGAGTACCACTCGGTGGCCTCTCCATTACGTAGGACATCCTACAAAAAGCCTCTGCCTTTATCCTGATGATCAATTGAAAATGTTTGCGTAGTTTTTTTAATGTCAATTTTGGATTAATGATTTCTTCATTGACCGACAGTCTTTCAGGTCTTGGTGATGGAGCACTATCTTAAAGGTAGATAATGTCTAATTTCTATCTGAAGCCTCTACCTCCTTCATCAATTCCTTACGTGTGATCATGAGGTTCTGGTGGATCTTTAGAATAAAAGTTAACTAGAAGCAGTGCGTAACGCCCCACAGGTGGGATGTACCAGGGTGGAAGAATCATGAATCAACCTTTTTTTCTCAGAAACAAAACAGTCCTTTTGTTATTACTTAGTCAATATACAATAACTTTTATGTGAGCTAAACATCAAGTGTCTATCATAAGTAGTTCCTGAGATATTAAAAAAGAATGTTTCCCTAGCAACCATTGTTTACCCTGGCAACTAAATCAACATTGCCTGGAAGCCCTTCCAAAGACCTTTCATAAGAGCCAAACATCAAGTCTCTATCTTAAGTAGAAACTAAGATATTCAAGAAAGAATTTTTCCCTAACAATCATGGTTACCATAGCACCAAAATGAATATATCCTGAAAGCCCTTCAAAAGAACTTTCATATGAGCCAAACATCAAATGTATATCACAAGTAGGTCCTGAGATATTCAAGAAAGATTTTTCCATAGCAACCAAATTGACATATCATGAAAGCCCTTCCTTCCAAAGACCTTTCATATGAACTTAACATCAAGGCTCTATCTTAAGTGGTTGCTGAGCTATGACAGAAAGGTCACTTGGCGGGACATCATAACAGACAGACAGACACGGAGTCGGGCCCCCGGTGGAGGACCACTAGGTGGTCTGTCCATTACATGGGACATCCCACAATTAATTCTTCCTCCCTCAATGAAGTAAAGGCTGTAATGTCCCAAGCATCTTATATTATAATAGTTTGTACAGTTGAGCGCGGTAACATGAATCTTTTCAAGATGATTCCTGAGGAGGAACCAGACTTGTGGTGATCCAAAATTTTGATGTGGAAGCCTTTGCTTAATTCTTTAGATTTTTCCCCCAGCACTTAATTGCAAGAGGACACTATACCCTTAAATCCAGTCAGTGGTTCTCTAATTAACCCTAAATTATGCCAATTATTCATTCAGAAGCTCTTACAAGTAATTCCATCAATTCTTTGCTGTTTTAAAGATGCATTCTTTTTGGAGTATGTAAAACTCTTGACCCACTGAAAATCTGACATCGTGAAGAAAAACTAAAACAAATCTATCTTGTAATTATTATTTTAAGATAAGTTTACATAGAAATACAGTAGACATTCTCACTGACTTATCACACATATTGTTTGACATAAGCATCATATGTGCTACTGCACGTACAGACCCTGTGCTGACTGTAGCTTTTAGATATTAAATTCATAATTTAAATATAGATGCACATTCCTGAACTGTCCAGCAGGTGCCAGTGTTCAGCAGGTGGTGTCACAATGTGTGACGTCTTCCTTTTCATGCAGCCTCCAGAACAATGTTCGAAACACAAGTGTTTCAAAGATTTCAAAAGGTTTTGTAACAGTGTTTCGAGTTTGCTGTGAGTAATTTGCAGTACAGACAAAAGGTTTTATCATCCACATTCACACGTTCTACCATTGTTTAATTCCTGTTTTACTTCTGTTGTATATTTGACCATGTGTTTGATGATGATTTAGGCATCATGTTTCTCCCCGCTGTTGCTAGCTTAAGTTGTTAGCTCACTTGTAGGTGGGCGCTGATCCAGCAGGTGGCAGATACGCCTACATACACTAAACAAAGTTTGCTTTTTGGATTGATCTGGCGGATCAAAGTTCACTAGATTTTAATCAGTTTGTCCTTGTTATATGCCCTTTATGTTATAGATATAAAAGATGATAGTATTTATTGGTTTTTGAGTTATTGTCCACAAAAGTGCAGTGGACAATCCCTCAGCACCACACCAGTCGCCACCCACCAAAGGTAATACTCTTGGTACTCTTTTTGTGGTTTCTTCTTTTCCGGAGATGAGGCTCCAAACGCCTTTTTCTCATCCCCTTCATAATGCACGCTACCCTCTGATGGAAGGCAGCTGCGGAACAGCTCCCACGGAGGACGGAAACAAGAATTCAACGTTTTTGTTGTCATGCCTTGCCAGATGTTTTATCGTGGTTGAAGTGCTAATCTGATCACCGACTCCCATAAAGGATTATCTGTGGGCTGGAGGACCACCTACAGTCCCCAGATACAGGGTACCGCCATGCCAAGGAAGCGCATATATAAAATACAGTGCAACATAGCATGAATTTAAAGAAATAAAATACACAAAAACATAAAAATATGATGGCAAGAAGCTTGGCATAAATGCACTTCCAAAGACCTTTCATAAGAGCCAAACATCAAGTCTCTGTCTTAAGTAGAAGCTGAGATATTCAAGAAAGAATTTTTCCTAGCAACCATGGTTACCATAACAATGAAATTCACATATCATGAAAGCCAACGAAAACCATCCACCCTTTGGGGGCAGAGTGTCTGGGATTGCGATTTTCCTGGATCAAGACTAAGATCCAGGCTTTCAGTGACTTCCTGGACTCGGCCATCAGAAGTGTATCTGTGTGCGGTTCAAGTGTTGAACCTGTGGAGATATTCACTTACCTCAGCAGCGACGTTCATGTCTCTGGGCCCACGACCTTTGAGATTAGGAGACGCCAGGGAAGAGCTTATGGAGTCATGAGGTTGCAGGACGGCTCTCAGACCTGTAAAAGTACAACCCCCCCCAACCCTGTGTGTATATATATATATATATATATATATATATATATATATATATATATATATATATATATATATATATATATATATATATATATATGTGTGTGTGTGTGTGTGTGTAGTAAAATATGAAAATATGCCCTCTACACTGGTCTGATATGAATCAAGAATCACAGATACAGTCAGTCACAGCAGGCAAAAAAGCCATTTATCCTATACTTAGTAACTTATTCTGCCCAATACTGGAAAATTGTCACTGGGGTATACAAGAAAATTTCAATTGAAAATGTTCTTATCCACCC
>OMMV01190517.1:0-11719 GCA_900302635.1 Chatrabus melanurus
GGTACTATCTGATAAGTGTGATTTTCAATGATTTTTGTCACCAAACAATGTTGTGTGTTACTATATATATAATGTATACCCTATTGCTTGGTATTGTTAGAATATATAGGATTAGACCTTTCTAAAAATGTATAATATTCACTGAAGGAATAAAATAATGTGTGGTAAATATTTTGTCATCTGTTGCTATTTTGGGGGTAAAACACTTCAATCAGTCATATCTCAGAAAATCTGTGGTGAAAAAAAATCTACAAAATGGATGTATCATATAACATATAGTCAGAAAATAATCGGTTTTATAGTGTTCTGGATACTGGGTGTTATGGGTGGTAAACTTTAATTTGTTTGATGTATGTGTCATGCAGACAGAATGTTCAGCTACAGAAGAAAAATTGTTGTGTGACATATCTGTGATTTGTATATTTTGTACTGTGATGGTTCACGTCCTGGTCCTGGTCCTGGTCTTAGCTTTCTGATCTCTCGGTTTCTGTTTCTTCTCCTATTATCTCCTACATGAAATATTTCTACTGTTTATCTTCTGGTTTGCCCTCCTAGTGTAATCTCATCCACATGACCAGTCTCCTAGTCATATCTCCTCTCTGTAGTGATTCTCCTTGCGCTTTTATTTTGATAGTTCTGCTCCTAGTGCATGTTGTGGGCTTTACTTCCTGGGCACTCGGGTTTCCGTTTTCACGTGCACGCTCATTTGCCGGTTGAGTGAGTCACACACTATTTAACCGTCACAGCCCTTCACTCCAGTGCCAGATTGTCTCGCTTGTATCGCTGCTCTCTCGAGTTTCTTTCCAGCGTTTGATCCCCAGTTGACGACTCCCGTTGCCTTCTGTTGCCTTCCGAGTTTAGCCTGCCATCTACTGGACTTCCTGCATGGTATGTTTTGATTCCTGTGTTCTGACCCTCTGCTCGTATTACTGGATTCTCCTTTTGCTGCTGCCCTCATGGACACTGTTGCTGTTTGGACTGATTAACTGTGAACCGAACCCACGCCTGTGTTACCGACCACATCACCAGCTGTTTCCACACGGACGCCATTATCGGACGGACTGATTCTGCCAGTCGTTGTTACTAATCCAGTCTCACCAGAATGAAAATAAAGACTGTTTGAGCTTTTCATTGGTGTTGTTTTCTGCTCAGGGGTCTCCAGTTGTGTTACGATGTAAGAAAGCTGGTGGAACATCCTCTAGGTGTGGTGATTCCATAAATTTTTGCCAGAGGTTGTAGTTTAATTAAGAGCAGAGTTAAGGCTGTAAAACTACTTTTGGAAACGTTTTTCTCTTTTTTCTTTAACTTTGACCTCACCCAAAGAGAGACCACGTCACTATTAAAACTTGTAAAGGACTTTTTGTTGGAGGTTTTATTCTTTGGGCATTGTAACTTAATTTGGGGCTAATTTACAGTATCGTACGGTGCATCAATTCAACAACAGGTAGTTGCATCCAAAAAAAACAACAACCAAAAAACGCCTTGCAAATTGAAAAAAAAAGCTTGCAAACATAGAGAATACTACCGTAAGATACGCCACATGCAACAATTAAATTTGATAATGTGTCTGCTGCAACTTCAGACAACACACTCAAAAACAAACACTTTGCAAAGCTCCACAACACAACGGAAGTACGAACAACACAATGGAAGTACTAACAAGTTGTTGCCCGGAGGACTTTAACCGACTTCTACTGTTCAATGCATTGCAAATAAAATAATAAAACATGAAAATATAGCTATCTTAAGAGTAAAAACATCATTGAAGTTAATAAATAAACATACTTATTTCTGCTGATCAGGTAGAGATAAACAGCGGAATGCACTCTTGCATTGAGCCGTCCGTCAGTTAAAGTCCTCCAGGCAGAATCCGCCGTTTGTGTTGTTAGAACTTCCGTTGTGGAGCTTTGCCGCAGACACGTTATCAAGTGAAATAAATGCATGTGCTGCACATTGCATTTGTTTTTGTTTTCCATGTTTGCAAGCATTTTTTTTTTTTCAATTTGCATGACGTGATTTTTGCAACTACCTGTTGTTGAATTGATGCAGGTGTTTTTTGCATTTAACTGTTTAATGCATTCGCTAGTATTGTCTTAATTTGGAAGTGTTGTGGCCCCTTCCGACCACCCTAGCATGGAGACCAGCTACCAAACACTTTTCGTTGATAACTTTTACAAACTTTTTCCTTTTGGGTGCCGCTGATTAAGTTCAATTAAGGTCTGAGTTATGTCCAGAAAATACTACTTTGTGTGAAAGCCAAAGGTCAAATTTGCATTCTTGAGCCATGGACACCAGCTGCCACACTCTTTTGGTTCTGTGTTAATATCCTGTACAGTTTCTGAGATACTTTGGTGGATGAACAAACACAAACAGAGAAAAAAACCACATTACCTGCATCATCACATTCACAGAGGGTTCAGTCATTAGCGGCAGCGTGCGCTGCAAGTAGGCTCCTTTATTAATATTAAGTGCACATTTGTGCGTCACCTGTATGATTTGCCAAGTTTCTGGAAAAAAAAAAAAACCAATCTCAATTTTAATGTTGCGAGAAAATAAACAGGCCGCCTGTAACGGACCTAATTAAGAAGAAAAAGAATCATTAAGGAGAAAACGGGGAGGCAGTAATGTGCGGCGAGAGATAAAGGAGGGAGGTCAGTCAATAAAACACAGCTGAACATTAGCTGAAGAAATGCTGCACACCTGAAACAGCAAAGCAAAACAAGAACATGCTAATGAATACAGATGTTGACCCATTTTTGAAGGCTGCAAAGGTACGCCAAAATATACCTTAAAGTTAAAAAACCTTAAATGTGTGCACATCTGACTGCAGCAAACGCAGCGACAAAGAATCAGAGAAAACCTGACATCAGTAAAGCTGGAAACAAGAAGAAAACCTGAGAACGAGGAGGAATGGAAGAGCAAATACGTACAGAATCGACATTACTCAGAATGAACGATGCACGGACGTGTGTGTGTGTGTGTGTGTGTGCATTTTCTATTTGTGTACATGGTTGAATTATCCCACAGTGCATCATCAGAGGAAACGGCTGCGTCTTGGAGTGTGTGTGTGTGTGTGCGAGCTCTGCGGCGGTAACGCGTGAGAGTGATGGCGGTCCTGCTGGAACAGGACACTTCTAGGCAGAAGTCATTATGAGCCCGTGAAGCAGCCAGAGAGCCTTTAAGCTGCTGTTTAGACAGACAGAAGTGTGCGCGAGGGGCTCGAGTGCGTGAGCGCGCCAGCGCTCCAGAGATTTTTCTCCGTTTATGCGCGTTTCAACTTGCACCTGTCAATAGATTGATACTCGGCTCCCAGCGGAGGGCTTAATGTTCTCTCCGATCCTGTCACAGATCCTCACAACCTCTAATAGAAGGATTAACACATCGCTGTGTTAGACAGATACAAATGTCTCCTGGGACGTAAACACATTAACAAACACGGACACCAGAAAGCCCGTAATCCAGGCTGATTTTCTGGTGTTTAGGATATTTCGATGTGAGAAAAATCCTTAAGAATACAAACAAAAACTGCAGGTTTTTTATTTTATTTATCCCATCGAAGCACTACATTAGTTTTTCCTCTCTGAACGCACTCTGACTATCATCCAGAGGAGTCATCGTGCACGGCTTGATGGTTCCAGCCTGTATTTGGCATTTGTTGGAGGAATCTGCAAGCAGATGGCACGCCAAATGTGACCCTTCTGCATGGAGATGTGGGCAGTCTACATTAGAACTTGCTTGTGGGATGTGAGGTATTTTGAGGGGCGCCGGAGATGAATCATGGTTGGGTTGAGAACTGGGGAATGTCCGAATCCAATGACTGATCTGGCATTGATGTAAGTCGCTGTTGTAAGATATCTAATAGAGACAGAAATGTCCAACCACGACCAAAATGTAGCTGGGAGAATGCTGATTAAGCGGATTAGAGCTATCTCTAATAGCTCAGCACTTGAATTGATGTCAGCACTTGTAGTATATTTCTAATAGTTGTTTAATCCCCGCTGATGTCACCATTTGTGGTTTATGTATCACTATAATGGAGAATATAAATAAATAAATTAAATATTAATAAATTGGAAATTAAAAGGAGGAAAAGCTCATTTATCAAATCAAAATGATTTTAATGTCTAGCGGTTTGTTTTCACAGTCGTATAAATCACATATTTCAATCAAAGTTATTCTTCATGTTCACTAATTGATTTCACAGGTGACAAATGTTAAAACCTTGGCAGAGGCCTGCGCTCTCCGAGTGCTCTTATTTTATTTATTAGTATGGTCAAAGCAGATGGTCACTCCACTGAGTCTGGTCTGCTGGAGGTTTCTTCTGATAACCACAAAGTGAACGAGTCGGCCAAAAAAATGCACTTAGCTGTGGATGCACTGATGGCAGTTTGGGGAGTCTAAGATCCAGGCTTTCAATGACTCCAGTGACAAAGAACTTGAATTATTTCCCTTCATTTCAGGCGAACAATAGAAGACACTATTAATGTTTGCCCTGGAGAGGAATTGGGGACTCGTTACTCCAAGTGGGCCATTCGCTTTGTTGAAACATTATGAACTGAAACAGCAAATCAAACCCCCTCTAGATATCCTCGTCTGGATGACTGATGACCTTTGCTAGATTTTGTTACATCTTTGTCCATTCCCACAACAGGTTTGGGTCTGTCAAACATAACGACACACCGCAGCACCACAAAAAAACTAAACAAAACAAATACTAGACCCACGCGTTAACTACCTGGATGGCTTTTTTTCAGTGTGACTGAACACAGCTCATTACCGACAACAAGAGATGCCATTAGCCAGACTAATCACTGGTGTTTTCCTCAGCCATCTGTTCTGGTGCTGAAGACGATACAAAACACACACACACACACACACACACACACAAAACACTCAACAGATGCAAAGATGTCTCAATACATAATGAAGAGGTTCGCCCACAAGAGCGGAGCAGGAAGTAGCGGAGGCACAGCGTAAGTACACACATCAACCGACGAAAACGGTTTGGTTTTCTTCGCCTGTACCGCTTTAACACGTTGGCTCACAAGACGCAGCTTTATGAGGCTTACAGACCCGATCGGTTGGAAAATGAATTCAGTAAAGTGTCTTTTCTTTTTTTTCTTTTTTTTTTACAATCACCGCCTTTTAATGACATGCAAAATTAAGCAGTGGGACGTTTGAAATCTGTTTTTTTTCCCCTGTGAAACTGCAGGCAGGAGAATTCCCTGCGGATTCACGGATATCAAGAGTTTGCAGGAGACTGGTGTCCTGCTGCAATTACGGCGGTCGTTACAGGAGACCAGTGCAGCAAATTCCAGTGGTGGATGCACGGTTTTATTGGTTGACGTAGTTAGATTTCGGCCAGTCAGCATAACTAACAATCGTCCACTGCAGGGGTGGGCAACAGTGGGCCATGAAGGGCCAAGACGGTGCAGGTTTTCCTCGCTACCGCTCACCTCAGACAGGTGGATTTCCTCAACTTCAAGTCCCGACTGTCTTTGAAATCAGCTGCTGAGGTGATCGGAAGCAAGAAAAACCTGCACCGTCTCGGTCCGTCATTTCCCACCCGACATCATCGAAGAATGGACATTTGAGATGATCAGTATCACACAAGACCATGGACCTGCAGATCCAGGTCATCAACGGTTAAATGTGCCACGTCAATGCAACAAAGTCCGACATAAATAGCAATAAATTCCACATCCGATATTTGCCAGAAAACTTTCATCTCTGGAGCAGCTTTCCTGATAAATTTGTGTCTAATAAAGTCTCTTTAATGTAAAAAGAGGCACTGGCAGAGAAAACCTGTTTCTTTTCCCCCCGAATGCTGAGTTTGTGTTTCAGAGTTTAGTCTTTAATTAAACTCGTTTTACTGTTTCCTCTCGATGAAGACCTCACATTTTCTTTCAGCCTCTTATACAAATTAAATTCATTCTCCTGCAAGATTCCTTACAGCTCGTTCGCGTCAGCCTGAACTTCCTTCATTAAGGCTGGCGAACGTTTCCGTTCAAACACCCGCACAGACACGCGGACGCGCTTCCAGACCGACGTTATTACGCTTGTGAGAACTCCTGCTCATTACAGTCAATTAGGACTAATAAGAATGATAAAACAATAAAGCTAAAATTCAAAGAGGCGACTGCACAGAAAAAAGTACCAGAAAAACACGGTGCTGTCTTCGTAAATAGTCTTAAAAGGTTTAATTTATTGATCCAGACACAAAACAGCAACTCCAGACTGAAGCACACCTCAGGTTTTAGTTTCCTGCTTAATTTCCACAATTTTGTTGAACAAACATTTTCTCCCTAAATGCTATTTTATAATTTATTGTTGAAATTCACCTCTGGCATTTGTAGAAATGTTTGCTCTTCAGACACAATCAATGATGCACATGCCGCCAGGAGGCAGAAAAACAAACATTATTTGATCCTCTGTAGCAGCCTTGAAGGAGGAAGGTGGTGCTGCAGGAAGGAGGCGCTCCGCTGTTTCAGATCAGGGAGCTTTGGCGGATAAGTACCGCTCTTGTAAATGATCTGGTTGCGTGCAATCCATTTCCTCGCCGGGAAACCTCTCGCTTCTGTCACCTACCGAGTCTGCTACGCAAATAGAAACGCACCAGGTTCGAGAGCGCACAGCTCTTAAAGCTGCAGTGTGCAGGATTTAGGGGCGTTTATTAGGAGAAATGGACTATAGTGTTCAAAACCATCTGTTCATTAATGTGTAATTACCAGCAGCAGCGAATCAATGTATTTTCATAAGCTAAAGGCCCAGTCACGCTGTAACGTTTACCCCAGCGTGTGGCGAACGCAGGGCAAAGTCGAGAAAATTGGCCAAATGTCAGCAAAACTCACGTTACCGGAGTTTGGTCGCGGACCTCAAACGCAGCACGGCGTTCCACAACATGGTGCTAGCGGAGGCTGGTGTTAGCCAGCGCTCCATTAGAACAAGCGGGACTTTTGCCAACGTGGCAACGTGCGGGAGAGGGGGGGGGGGGTGGGGGGTCGACACACCACAGTGCAATGATTCTGAGCGGGCAGGACGAAGCAGCACCCAAACGTTAGCCAGCGTAGACGATCGCACCAGGATGGATGATCATACATATTACTTATCACAAGAAAAGGCAAGGGAGCACGAATCCCTGTCGCCAAAGAAGCAGAATGAAGGGAAACAAAATTATGACCGGCGATAGCATCATGCAATCTGCAACCTCACCACTAGGTGACACTATATCCTACACGCTGTAGCTTTAAAGGAAATAACAGCTGACACTCTGATTGGTGTAAATTGTTGTGCTCCACCCCTTGTCCCTGTCCTGTGTCCTATTTGTTGAATGTTGCTGTTTTTCTTTTTTGGTCCTTTTACTTTTGTTTTATTCTTTAGCCAGTTTTGAGTTCTGCTTTAGTTTCTATTCACGGGTCTTATGGCCCATTCACACCCTGACGATTAGCCCGGCGTTTGCTGATGGAGAAGTGAAAATCTGATTAACGTCGACCAGCGCCGAGGTCTGCCAGACTGTGCAGGAGCTAAGTCGACGTCAGTCGGGCAACGCTGATGCTTGTCGTGGTCCTGGAAAAATTTTCAACATGCTTAAAATCTTTGACGTTCGTGCTAAAATGCCTGCTCCGTTTGCCTCCGCCGGCCAATGTTGGATGCTTGACTGGACGTAGCTCAACGCAGATCAGTGGAGCTCAGCGGAGCATGAACAGACCAGAACCAGAAAGCAGTTGTAGTGCAGTAATGTCATCTCATGGAACGCTCGGACAACTTTTGACAATTTTACACATCGTAGCCCAAGGTGTGAAGCCCGAAACGTGACGAAATATGTAAGAAATATGTAAACCTGTTTTTCGACGTAGCTCCAGTAGCAAGTGACGAAATCGCAGAGTTATGTCGAGTTTATGTCGGCTACGTCACGTGACGTCTCAAACGTCGAGCCGAGGATCCGCTCCGCGGAGTGCGCTACCAATGCGCCCGCCCTCCAACGGTGAAAGTTGAACCGCGTCCTGTAGTAAGTCAGTGGACCGTCGCCAAATGTCGAGCTCCGCCAGCACAACGGCGCCCTCCGCTGAGCTGCGTCGACCTGCGTTGAAGACAGGAAATTTGGACTCCTGGAGCGAGATTTTTTGAGAATCTGCTACGTCGGCCGCTTCGCGTCAGAGTGTGAACGGACCTTTATGTTTATTTCCACTGATCTTATGTTGAGTAGTTATTTATGGTCTGTTTTCAGTCATACTCACTCAGGTTTCTTTGTAGTTCTCCGTTTTCACTTCGTCTGCCATGCCTGTTGCGTGTTTGTAGGCGTGTCCGTGTCGCCTGTTGTCGCGCACAGCTGATTCACATCACGCTCACCTCACCCGTCGCTCGTCACCTCGTCGTGTTTTCACTGTTTCTCGTTTCTTTGCTGGATTATTCTCGTTTGTCTCACTCCTGTAACCTGGTGTTCCACGCTCCCGTGTTCCTTCGCTCCTTCGTCTCCTCCCCCCCGACTCAGCTGCCGACTGTCCGCCCACGCCTCTGACTGTACGGACTGTTCCCCAGTTTTGGGCAATTATTCTGGTACGATAAATCTCTTTTTACTTCTACCTCGTGTGGTTACTGTCTGCATTTTTGGGTTCAGTTACTGCTAAACCAAACAGTAGCTAATACATCCAAAGCACCTTAGAGCCCGTCTCCACCAAGCTTTTGCGTTGGCGTCGGCTTCGGCGTACGCGTCAGCGTTCGAATCACTTCTATGTTGAGCCACTTGAGTGTTTCCACCAAGCGTTCGCGTCAGCTTTGTCGTCGGCGTCAGACGCAACTGATGCGCCCGCACCGCATTATAATCTCGACGCGCGCGTTTTCTGCGCTATATTTAGCATCCACATCACACGGAAGCCGAAGGTCCACGTGAATAAATAAATAAATAAATATGAATATTGCTGATAACGTCCATCCTCTAAACGTGGTTCCGGTAAGAGGTGGTGAAAGCTGCCATACTTCTTCCTCGCAGCATTGACTGGATGGAGCGGTTACGGCGGTCAGTACCGCTCTTATTTCATCCGCCATCTCTTCTTCGTCTATTTCATTAAGCAGCATCATTGCAAAGATTTTCCGTTTCTCAGCCGTGCGGCGCCAATTTTTATGAGTAGTTATGTGAAATATCAGGCTCAAAAACGCGAAAGCAAAATCTTGGTGTAAACATTCGAACGCAAAGTGAAACGCCGACGCCAAAGCTTGGTGGAAACGGGCCCTTAGTTTGTGCTCAGATTATGGGGCATGTAGATACCAAAGCAAATTTGGATACGCCCCACGTGCGCCCGCGTTGTGCCCTTTAGACGGTGCACAATCTATTATCAAGATAGGAACCATTATGTTAACATCAGGGATGTAAACGGGAACAAAGAGATTTCTGTGATTTATACATTTAGAAGACTTATGTGTGCCCCCGAGTAAAGGATACAGTGTAAATTTGAACATTTCCCCCGAGCTGTCTGACAGCAACATTATCACCATAGTGGGTTTCCTGACTTAATTTACCCACTAAGCTAATGGATGCACTAAAACTTGGCCTTGCAGGCGCTCTAATCACCTGCTCTGTGACCCGCTGTAATAGTGTCACCCCTGCTGTAAAACTCCATCTATGTTCCTCGATAACACGGTGGTGCCGTCTTATCGATGCGTCGTGTGCGTGGGTGCTCTGCAAGAATTCATTCATTTTAAATTTATTTTAATAGTGTCATCTTGAATGACTTCCCCCCTCCCTTTTAAGTAACTGAATGCTCTGCCAGTGCAACACTGTCCGATGCATTCTGTGACTCCCCCAGCCTGTCTGTGGCTTATGTAAAGTGTGTTTAGTGGAACATTTGCCACTGAATTCCCCACTGTGACATCTCACTTAGTCTCAGTTTGTCTCCCTCTCTCTCTCCCTCCCTCTCTCTCTCTCTCTCTCTGTCAGCCTTCTTTCCATGTTCCAGGCTTCTCTCCCGCGTTTGAGGCGAGCAGCTAAAAAGGAAATTGAGGAACTTTATGCATCGCTGACATTCAACAGTTCATCAGGTATTCAAAGCCATATCCATCCATCCTGTTGGCATGCGCACATGTGTGCGCACGCACACCGATGGCGTGATTCCGCTCGGGCCGAACAGGACTCAGAGGTAATCTGAAGCATCGGATGAATCTGAATAAAAGGGATTTGAATGTGGGAATAACAAGTACTGGTGAGGGGGATAACATTACAAAAAAAAAAATAAAATACCCCACATGAATAAAGAATGAGGACTGAAAAGTAATAAAGGCACGATAGAGGACCAGAAGAACATCTGAGTCTTTGATGTCAGCTGTGGAATAATTCCTGCTGGTTTTTGCTCTGCATCCTCAGGCTGGTTATCTGATGCTTCAGAAAAGCCTTCAACACGCCAGCGTTTGATGTTCACCAGTGATTTCTAGATCACCATGCTAGCTTTTATAATGAGAATTGATCGGTGGAGCTTTCGCCCTTTTGGTCAAGAAGGTCTAAAATTTCAGTCGTCTGGTGCATTTGCGCGCAAGTGTTCCAGTGAATATTCATTAACAGCAAAGTGGATTTATGCATTACGTTCCAGCATTCTCTAATCCCACTCTAATTACTCAATCAGGCAGGGGATTGATAAGAACCGCTCCCTCATTTAAATTTGCATGCAGCATGATGTAAGTGCATGCATCTATGACTTCAGGCATGAAGGAGCACGTAGAACGTGTCTGTAAAGTGATATTCTGCTGTTATATATACTACTAAAGGAACCACATTTCTCTCTGCCGCTATACGTTTCGCCATGTGAACACCTACAGTTCTATAATTGCACAGACTGATAGTTGACATACATGTGATGTGTCAGAGGGCATTTTTAGCCGCGATTAACAACCCACTAATTACTTAATTACATATTTATTTTTTCCCATACTCATAGACGTGTGTAGGCTACAGGGACAAGAATGGTGCAACAGCACCCTCAAGCGGAACGGACAAAGAACTGTCCTCACCTACAAAACACTGGAATTGGAGGAATACTTTTGACATGTGGGACTTCAAAGTCAGTGATGACAGAGTGAGCATATCATACGTTGCCAATAATTTACATACAGAATGTAAAGAGTGAAAACGAATCTATTTAAAGTGCTGAAAATGAAAAATGCTGTTTTTCCTTACGGGGGTCGATTTTAATTGACTGCCATATATTTACTGAGAAAATGAGGAGATGCAATTTAATTATTTAAATCAAGAATCAGACGTGCGGGTTGAATATTTTAGATTTCAAACTTTCCTCATAAAGCAGTTTCAATTAAGGAGAAATCCAATTGTTCAGTGTTGCTTAAAATAAATCAAAGAAATGTTACAATAAATTTCTGTTTACAGTAATTTTTTTTTGGTGGATGACCCTGATGCTTCCAAAAACATGTCCTTTCTTTAAAATGTTACAATTATCTATCTATCTATCTATCTATCTATCTATCTATCTATCTATCTATCTATCTATCGCTTCTACATATCTAAAGGAACCACATTTCTCTCTGCCGCTATACGTTTCGCCGTGTGAACACCTACGGTTCTATAATTTCACAGACTGATAGTTGACATACATGTGATGTGTCAGAGGGCATTTTTAGCCGTGATTAACAACCTGCTAATTACTTAATTACATATTTCTTTTTTCCCGTGCTAATACATGCATAAAAACCAACAGTAGTGTTGCTGATGCTGTGT
>OMMV01190528.1:0-12532 GCA_900302635.1 Chatrabus melanurus
AGTATCAGAGGTGAGTTTTTAAAGAAAGCAAGCGAATGTTCCTGTATACATATACATACACACACACACACACACACATACATACATACATATATATATATATATATATATATATATATATACACATACACATACACATACACACTGCTCAGCATCAGTGAGTACACCCCCATTTGAGCAGTTGAAAAGTAACACCCTTTTATAGTCAATTGTCTGCTGGCCACCTGTGTGATTAATGATTAGACTCACCTGTGGTTGAATTCATCTTAATTAGAATTTTGTAGTCTAAAATTTAGCTTTGCTTCTAATACTTTCATTGGGGTGTACTCATTTTTGCAACATGGTCTTGAATGAATTTGTTATAAAAATTGCTTTTTTATATGTGCACATAGACAAATCTCATTCGCAATCAATGACTCACATTTGTGGGAGTACTTTGTAGTACATTATCCCATAGAAAATATTGATTCTAAAAGGAAACTAAAGATTTTCTGAAAATCTGTTGGGGTGTACTCATTTATGCTGAGCACTGTATATAAAGGAGCAAAGTTGAACTTTCACATTCCATTATAAGTATATGATTCTGTTTACGCACAATCTCTCCTCAGCCAGTTGCTCTGTATAGTTTTTTCTAACATGTGCACAGTTGGAGGACTTGTAGACCCTGGGCAAATGTATGCATTCACATGGAGAGATCTGCACAGAGGTCTGGTCATACACCCTGTGGGCATGATAATGAGGCTAATAGGTGTTTTTGGCAACAACTGCACAATTTCAGCAAGAACATTTGAAGAATAACACACTGCCTGGGTTATGTAGGCATTGCGTCTGAGCCACTGACACGCATGTGTGTATTTACACCGGGCTGTTTGTGTGTTGTGTTGCTGCTCAATCTTCTTTCCACATCATTTGTCTTTGATAATGGCTTTCTCCCACACTCTGTCTTCTGTGACTGTTTTTTTGAAGTGATTTTTTTTGAAGTGTGGGGGGCGGCTTTTAAATAAACAATTCATGTAGCTGACCCGGCCATCATCTGACAGCATTTCCCTGAAAGACATGTATATGGATTTGCCATCAGCTTTTACTTTATAGGTTATTTTTATAATCCAGATCCTGTGGATCATAGAGCTCCATGCGAGTTTAGTTGAGTGTCCGGAAAAGTGAAGAGCAGAAAAGTCATTTCTTGTAACCGGACTGCAGTCATGTGACTTTTTTTGTTTTCAGATGCTAAAAAATTTAATTTAAAATTTTCATGCCTGCGATCTCTTCCCCAGCCATAGAGACTCCAGTAAATGTGTTAATTATTGAATGTTGCAGGTGTGACGTCAAAATGAGTGCCTATCATTTTTGTGTCTATTTTTGTTGTGTGCCACTCGCGTCATGCTTGAAAAATTGGCACTGGGTGTATTCTCTAGAGGGGCGCGGTTGCCGCAATGCAAGACACGTGCCTCGGACATTTCCCGCGGGGGGTGGGGGGCTTCATCGTAGACTCTCACCCGCATTTTGCTGCACTATCCAGGGTTAAGCACCGGCCCAGTGAGCCTCAGGGCCTGTATAGGACCGACTTCTTCTTCTTCTTTACATTGACAATTTGAGTTGTACGTGTGTGTGTGAGTGAGAAAGAGACAGAGAGCGAGAGTGTGTGGTTAAATTTGTATATTTAAATCAAAATATTAACATGCAGTCACTGTTTTGCATGATACTGAGTGGGAATGTAATAAGCGACTTGCGCAACGCATTTGCGCATGTGTGAGATTGTCCAAGTGAACTACTTTGGCTACCATACAAACCACGGCTCCAGTGAAAGTTGTATAGGAGTACCAGCAGTGGACCGTGAACTTTAAAGCATTTTCAGCTATTAAAGGCCTTAAGAGACTTATAAGCGAAGCACAGTGTTTAAAAAATAAATAAATAAATAAAATTTCGTCCTCCATACTTTTTTGGTGGTTGCCATTTTCGCCCTCTGCTCCACTTCGTCATTTGAAATCGTCACTCACGACCTCCTGAAAAAAGGTTTCGACACAAACTTGGGAAATATATAAATATTTAAGGAGGCCAAAAACTGTATAATAAAAATATTATTATCATTATTATTACTAGTATTATGTGCAACAAAAAAAAATAAGGTAAATGTCTTCAAAAGTGGATCTTTATTCTGAGAGGGTTGGGGGCCGTTTCCACCCCTCGCCTCTGGCTACGCCCCTGCACAGTCTGTTAGCAGGAAGAAAAACACTCGGAAAAACTCATGGTTTATTTACGTGGAAAGTGCTGTGGTAAGAAGTTTACATCACATACGCCATATATCAGAAACATACTTGGTGTATATATTTGAAGGAAAGGAGGGTGAGTTTTTTTTATTTTTTTTAAAATTGTATATAACTTTCACCGCAGTGCGCCTTGGCATCGAAACAGCCAGATTTAAACGGACTGTCGATGTTCTGCGTTAATAGACATGTTGCGTATTTAATGCGAAGCGGCGTGTTTTCTTTTTAAACATGCACTGTGCTGTATACTGAATGCAACCGCAGCGCGTTCAGCACAGACAGAGCTGAATGAGAGCGCAGTGAGTCCTGTGCACCGCGACAGGAGATGCACACGGATTTAATGAATCGGGCTTCATTTATCCTAAATCGATCAAACAAAAAACACCTCTGCAGCCCCGGGAATGCCACTGAAATATGTTGTTTTTTTTTTTTGGTTTTTGGACCATATTTTCATTCGGCTGCCGTCTGATCATTGCGCTCCGAAATCGGCCGCTGAGTGCAACAATCGACCGCATTTATGACGCATGGGTCGGCATCGGCCTCCGTACAAGGTACGAGACATACGAAACTTTAACGGTATGAAGAGAAGTATAACAATGACTGGTGCGCACTGTTATATACAACTGCGCTAATGGCAGCTATAAGCTAAAACGGTGGCAGAGAAAACACGATTGCCCGGCACCACCAAAAAGTGAGGAGAAGAAATGTGGATTAAATCACTGTTTGTTTTGATTCCATTTCCTACCGAGACGAAAAACCCAGACAGATGTAAAAGATAATTAGTTTGTTGGTATTTTTTGAAACCGTGACGAATTATTCCGTAGCAGAATACATTTACCGGTAATATTTTTCATCACTAATATCACCCAACTTCAGTTTGTCGCAGCATAATGTTTAAAAAATCAGCTTCCATTTCAACTCACCTTCCTTGTAGTCGTTACGAAGGCGATGTAGAAGTGATTTCTCATCCCTGTTGAGCAAATATTCGGCTAAATCGGCTGACATGCACAGTGGCCACAGTTTTAGGGTCTGAGCTTTATCCAGCCCTCCATCTGTCTTCAAAGGGTCGGAGATTTGCTTCCAACCGTTAGCAAGGACATGTAGTTGTTTTTCACAACTTTGTCCTCTTCCTCTGTCAAAACACACGGTATATTCTGGACCGACGTGCCTTATTCAAGAGCAGTCAGTTCTTCTTTACTGCTGGACACAGTCCTGGATGTCACAGGCAGTCCAAGACGACAGCAAAAACGCTTTAAGTCGTCAACTTTCCAAAGTTTAAACTGATCTAAATCATAGTTATTATCTCGCTTTCCTCTATTTTGAGCTGTTGTGTTATAGCCGAAATCCCACAATGCACTGCTCAAGTCGCTTCTTGGTAAA
The DNA here is from genome assembly GCA_900302635.1 of Chatrabus melanurus. Taxonomy (NCBI): domain Eukaryota; kingdom Metazoa; phylum Chordata; class Actinopteri; order Batrachoidiformes; family Batrachoididae; genus Chatrabus; species Chatrabus melanurus. The sequence continues at coordinate 3,645 of OMMV01190528.1, forward strand.
GAAGGTATCAAATTTACCCAAAACACAACAAATCCTGATCAAAGTATGTGATATTATGTGAAATTGACTGTGGCCATGTTTTTATTTGCCTCTCTCTTGTAATTTGCCTCTCCAGCTATCATCATTGGTCCATACGGTCAACCTCTGACAGTTTACCCATGTATGCTCTGTGGTAAAAAGTTCAAGTCACGAGGCTTCCTGAAACGCCACACCAAGAATCATCACCAGGATGTCCTGACGAGAAAAAAGTACCAATGCACAGACTGTGACTTCACCACCAACAAGAAAGCCAGCCTCCACAACCACATGGAGGTGCACGCTCTGAGCAGCAAGGCCCCTTTTGAGTGTGAAATGTGTGGCAAAGAGTTCCACCAGCAGGCGGCGCTGTTCTCCCATAGGCTACAGCACCACCACCGGGAGCCCAAGACCCAGCCGCCTCCACAACCCACCAAGATGCATAAATGCAAGTTCTGTGACTATGAAACCGCCGAGCAAGGACTGCTCAATCGCCACTTGTTGGCGGTTCACAGTAAAAGCTTTCCTCACATCTGTGTGGAATGTGGCAAAGGCTTCCGACACCCGTCGGAGCTGAAGAAACACATGCGCACGCACACAGGTGAGAAGCCTTACTCTTGCCTGTACTGTGACTACAAGTCAGCCGATTCGTCAAACCTCAAGACTCACATCAAGACAAAGCATAGCAAAGAGATGCCGTACAAGTGTGAGCGTTGTTTCCAGACCTTTGCAGAGGAGGAGGAGTTGCTGCAACACGGACTGACACACGAGGAGAACAAGACCCACCTTTGTGCCCACTGTGATCACAAGAGCTCCAACTCCAGTGACCTGAAGCGCCACATCATATCTGTTCACACCAAGGATTATCCCCACAAATGTGCCGTGTGTGGCAAAGGCTTCCACCGGCCGTCTGAACTCAAGAAGCACTCGGCATCCCATCGCACCAAGAAACTCCACCAGTGTCGGCACTGCAACTTTAAAATCGCAGACCCTTTTGTTCTCAGTCGTCATATTTTGTCTGTCCACACCAAGGAGCAACAAGCGTCTCCTGAAAAGACTGAGGTTAAAAGGACGGTAGAGACGCACCCTCCTGTTGTGACTTCTAAAAAGTCTGCCTCAAGCAGCTCCAGTAGCTCTGGTCCGCCCGCTAGGGTCAGTGCTGCTAGTTTAGCCAGCAGCGTGACTGTGGTTATAGGTAAAGGACAAAAAGAGAGGCGAATTTACCAGTGTCAGTACTGCGACTACAGCACCGGGGACGCGTCGGGATTCAAGCGGCACGTGATTTCCATTCACACAAAAGACTACCCACACCGCTGTGAGATCTGCTCCAAAGGCTTCCGGAGACCGTCGGAGAAGAACCAGCATATCATGCGCCACCACAAGGACGTGGTGCAGGCAGAGTGACTCTGACTGGGCCAGATACCGTGCCACAGCCAACAATGTTGAAGCAAACCCCCCCCCCCATCACTGCACCTCAGCACACCACCTTTTGCATTTCCATAATGTGACGTGTGCACGTGCCGCACTTATTCTGTTTTCTTTGCTTTTATGTTTTCCGGTCCTCAGCCTAATAGTTTTTCAGAAATGTATCCACGTGTACATAACATGATTAGGCGGCACAACCCCTCTGTAGACTTGCACTTTTAACTGCATGTACCTTGCTGGTGACGTTGTGCATGGCAGACTGTGCAAATGTCTCTGGTCTCTTTTACAGATAGCCATTTTTAATTTTTGCAGGCAGCAGTCACTTCAAAATCACTTTTTTTCCTTTTTTTTTAAAATTAATTATTTGTCTCATAACTGAAGTAGAATTTGCAAAATGTTTGCGTCATTTTCTTCAAACGTCCGAGTTAGCAAACCGGTTCCAGTAGCTCTTGCCAACGTGGTTGAAGACGGCGAATGCAGTGATCGACTCAAATGTGGTAATTACTTGTTTGTGTGACACAAAAAGCAACTGTTGTGCTTCCTGGTGCTCTGACTTCACCACTTTGTAACGTAATGCTTTTTGTTGTTGACAAGAACAGGAGGCACTCGGAGTAAAACAATCGTCCTTATTTTTGTCGTTAGAGGCTTATAATGATCGATTAATACAAGATACACAGTGAAGTAGTGGATGTATCATGTAGTGAATAATGGTTCATATTATGCACTCGTATGGCAATGCAGTCATTGCATTCATTATCCCCCCCCCCCATTGCCTGATAACTTCACACTTGTCTCTATTTTATTTCAGTAAGTGTACTGTAAGATGTTGAACAAGTGCCCAAAGCAGTAGAAATGAAGCCCTGACTGACAGTATTTTAATCCAGTTTTACCACTTTCTCTTCTAATTCGAAAATCATTTTTTGGTGATATTTATCAACAAGCTGTCTGCACAGAAGGTTTCTTTATGAACAAGCTGTTTGAGGACTTTTAATTTTTTTTAAAAATTATTTTTAAATAACCACAGTCATGAAAACATGAACAATCAAGCCTCTCATTGGTCGACACGCCTCTGGCAATTGCGCTGTGAGAGGAATTCATTTTTCAAAAATTGCTGAAAAGGAAAAGCATTGTTTTGTCCAAACCTTAAAATTGCATAGTGTAGTTATTAATGTATGTGTGCATTTCTATGATTACTCACAACATAAATTGTTGATGACATCATTAAATTGACCAAGACCGGTTTACTGGTTACCACATTGGCTATAAAATGGCATATTTTTTTTTTTTTAGTTTAGTACCACTAATGTGTTAATGATGGGGAAAAAGTAGACTGTTGGCATCATTTCATTATAGTACATTTTTAACCCCTGGGACAGCTGCCCTGTTGGCTCTCATGGATAAATAACTTCCTAAACTAATTTAACAAAAATTCTCACAAACAAAGCAGTTACCAAAGGTGAGTAGAGCACTCGGAGGCTTGATTGTTTTAATGAGTATGCTGAGAAAAAAAAAGTGAATTTAAACTTAAAATTGACAAATGTAGTGCATAAGGTGCAAAAATCTCATGCCTTACTGGCATAAATATTTGACAGATATTACTGTGTGGCCTAAATATGGTTGATACAGTATGTGGTGCTGTTGTTACGAAGCATTTCACCGAGTTCTCTTTCCCCAATAGATGTGTACTTTTGCCATAGAAAGGGAAACATTTGACTCTCTTGATTCACTAGACGGGTGCTGCTGGTGTACTTGTACTATGGCTTTTAATTTTAATTTTTTTTTTTTCCACCTGTGACTTTTGTCTGTTTTTATATTTATTTCGTTTATAAGTCGTTGTATAGTTATGTGTAACTAGACTTCTATGGGACGTAAATTATTGTTTTGTATACAGACCTGTACAAAGCGTGTAGATGTAAACACTTGCTGAAAAATTAACTCTGAACTGTGTTGTTATGGATGTACTTCATCGTATTTGTTATAAAAGATAATAAAAAGCAAAGTATTTTAGGCGTGTCTTTTAATTTGCTCATATGGTGCTGGATTGGAAACATGTATCAAAGGATGTCTTACATTATGGTCAGAATGTGTTTCATACCACACTGCAGAACAAATGCTTAAAGGTTGGAGTGTGTGTTTGGCATACGATGACCAGGGCAGGATGTTAAGCAGCAGGGCACTCGCCTGGGGAAAAGAAAGGGACAAAGCGTCAGTGACTATCACCACCCGTAGGTTAATTATAGTCTCAAAGTGGCTGGTTGCCAGAGTTATCTTACGAAGTAATTTAACAATCCCACCTCCAAAGGCTGCGGTTGTTTCCTTTTTCTAGCAAAATCTGGAGAAAATTTAATTTTGTGTTTTACAACCTATTGCAAGATGTTTAGCCCAACAGCACTACGGCGCCAAAATGTCCTTTTCTACAGCCTCAAATAGGCGCTGACCTACAGCGCACACAGCTGGACAGTTTATTTAATGTGACAACTTCTGTCTCAACAAGGAGAATGTTGGTTTTTCTCTAGTAGCTTTACAAAAACTCTTGTTGACCAAGTTTGGACCCCAGATCATTTGAGTTTGAAATGCCTGCCTCGCACAAAGGCTCTCGTTTGATCAGAAACATACCGTTTTTGGGAAGAAAAGCAATGTTTTCAGGCAAGATGCCAGTCTTCAAGGAGAATGTCCTGAACTTCTCCAGCACATCAGGACTGAGCTCCACTCCACGGCCTGTAAAACCATCTGATTAATCTACTCAAACTCTACAACACTGGCTTCCAAACCTGGTCCTTGGGCCTCCATGATTTCCATATTTTTCATCTACCAGTTGCATGCTGCATTGATGGTCTAAATCAGGGCAATGTCCAGAATCACTCCCTATGTGGTGCATAGCAGCTACGCAATTTTATTCATCTGACCAGTTTGAGTGTAAAATTTATGCACGATATTGCGTCCTGGCTGCTTAACCTCCAAGGTTTTCCAGGAGAACTTTATGGGAATTGTCGTGAATGGATGAATTGGATGTTGTGACTAGCTACCTAGTGTAGCTCGGCTGTAGTTATAGAAACTAACGAGAGTAGTTGGCAGTGTTGAATTTACGGTCTAACATCAATCCAAACAGCAGTGGGCTGCGATCCATGCCGTCTTTTATTAACTATGTTGTTAATATTAGTAGCAGCTTGTTGGCATGATTATGTAATCAGTGTGTCAACATTTTTGTGTCACAGCGTATGTCACATTTTGTTACTCTGATTGGTTGTACGTCTGTCCAATTTCATCTAGAGGCATGTTGATCTCCGTCAGTTGGTAACGCCTCTTTGGAAATCGAAATTGAAGTGATAAATTCCAGAGTAATCCTCAGTGTGGCTATGCCAGGCTTTAGGATTATGGCGCTGGATGTAGCGCAGATGTTTTGATTTAGTGTTGGTGCGTCACAGCTGATTTGTAATCCGGTAGAAGTGGATAATATGAAGGGGAGCGAGGCCCATGAACCAGGATTTGGAATCACTGTATGACGGTTTCATGACTGCTAAAATGTGATTCACGGTCAGAGTGGAGGCACACAGGTGACCATGTCTTACCGTATAGTTTGTTGATAACGGTTTGAATGCCTCCTTTGGTGTTGATAGTGTGAATCATGGCATACTTGTCATACTTCACGTCAACTATGTTCATCTCATTTTCACTGCCCCGGCCTGAGAAACAGACGGACCGAGTCACTTGAGTGGTTACAATGTGGAATTGGAATGCATGCCTGAATATGTTTAGTGTGTGTGGAGGGCGGGGTCACTCACGTTTACTTGTGTATGTGAACCTTCCAGGAATATCGGTCTTCTTTGCAATGCTGTTCATTCTCCAACAAGATCCACTCGGGCTGTAAGAGACGAGCGTGTCAAAAGCTAATGTGTGTCACTTCAGCCTCGAATGTGAACGTAGCCTCTTTGTGGCTGTCTCTCCCCTCAGACTCACATGAGGCTGGCATGCGTTATATTCAAGTCTCCGTCTGCAATTGGGGTGATCTTGGCCGTGCCCATTTTCATGCTGGGTCGGTGGTTGATAAACCACTGGGCATTCGTGGCAAATCCGATCAGGAACCACTTCCCTGCCACCTGTTGGGCACACAGAAGGCAAAAAATGTCAACAAAGGGGTTCAAAATGTGTTTCTACCTATTCACAGGTACATGTGGTTGGGATTTTATGTTAAACATCCCAAAAGTCTCACAATCATCACTGTGCGTGCAGAAATTCTTTCGCTATAAACAAAATTTAGGCTTGAAACAGCTCGTTTTAGACTTCTGTGACATATGTCACAGAACTCCATATTGGGACGCCTAATAATTATATCTTCATAATTAGTTAAATATGTCTGCAGTATGCATGCTATTAAATAAGTAGCTCACTTTGGTCAGGTTGGACCACAGTGATGTGAAGTGACTGTGCACAGTTTGTGTCTCACCTGCTGCACATTGAAGTCTGGTTGTGGAGTTATTTCCGAGGACACCGCGCAGGCGCACAGCGCTGCTCCCAGCACTGTCAGCAGTGCAGTCATGACTGCAGAAATAACGACGGAGGGGAGCGTGGATGACGATCTGAAGGTCTGGTGTTGAAGCTCTGCTTGACGTGGCTTTATATAGTGGAGCGTGAGGCTGCAGAAACCCTCGTGGTGACCTTTGTCTCCCTGCCAGCACTGATCTCACTTCAGTCAGACAAGAATTTTTTTTCCCCGATGAGGAGAAACATGCAACAAAACTACAGAACCTGCAGAACAAGATGATATCCTGTCAGCTGCATGGTTATAGTAATTGATAATGGATTTGTCAAAGCATGTAAATAATGCTAACTGCAACAAAAGGTGAACACATCGGTGGCCCACCCTCCAGTTCTTTCTGTGTCAGAGACCACAGAATTAAATTCACCTGTCAGCAGTTCCAACAGTGCAACACAACTGCTCTACAGTAATGTGGTGGCCCTAAATATCGCAAAGCTCATCAGCAGGGCATCTGCTGTGAAATATCTTTTTGGATCATGATTGCAATCAGGAATCTCCACTTTACAGGAAACTGAAAATCTTTCCTGGGAATGTGTTTTGTTGTCTATCATAAAGTGGCTTTCTGAATTGCTCTATTTGTCATCACCGTAAGGTTAGTTGTTTTTGTCGTGTTAATCTTAAAAATAAAGTACATTTCCAACTCTGGAAACTGTTTTGATTGGTCCTAAACTTTATTATTCTCATTTCACAAGCAGCTATGGTAATGCGTTGTGCTGCTTTACAGACTGAGCACTGTGATTGAGGATCTACTGGTCATATGGTCAGTTTTGGTGCCAAATTATTTGCAAGACAAGTTTTTCTAGGCTGTAATGGAACACTTTGCTCGAAACTGGAGTGTTACCATGGTAATTGCCAAAACCAACTAAATCTAGCCACCATTGAGATTTCACAATCCACTGATGCTAAAGAGCAGATTTATAGCTTAAATTGCTCAGAGACCCCAAGTTTCTATTTGATCCCATTGAAAAATGTTTCCTAAAAATGGCCTTTGACTCCAACAGAGTGGACCCTCTCTCTACTAAACTGTAAAGCAGATTTTGAACTCAGAGACACCAAAATATATTTGATCCAATTTCTATATATATTTTCAGCAAATAACTATGCATTCCTGCTTTGACCTTTGACCCTAATGGAATGACCTTTTCCTGTTTTCAACTAAATTGTTCCTTTGAAGATATAAACTGTCAGCTAATGGTAATGGAATGCAGAAGGGGAAATAGTTTTGTATGTTGAAAATAAATTGACACCCTGTTCAAAAATCTGTTTGGAGATTGATTTGCAACACAGTAAGTCGTGCACCACAGGAAAAATGTACCTGTTTCAAAAAACAAAATGATGACGCACGAGAGGAAATCTGGCTTGTTCAAAGCAAAAAAGATCAAATCTTTTTGCACATACCCACTAACCTACAGAGCCACCCTAGGTTCCAATAGACCCTATCGCAAATAGGCAAAATCGATCCACAATGCATTGCTTCATTAACTTCCACAAGATTTCAGCCGACAGAACCACTTCCGGTAGCTGCATCTGCAGTGTGGATTTGGTATTGCAGCACTGGGAAAATGGGTTCTATTTCTACGTGTGTTACGAACACAGTAGTTGTTTTCGCGTGCGTTATCGCCACATTCTTTCATCATGGATGACCGTGAAAATTTCAGGAAAATGACGGTGCCACAACTGAGAAAAATTCTTGCAGAAAGGGGTGTTCCGTGTTTGGAAAACGACACTGGGAGTTTGTGAGTCTCACCGAGAAAGCCGCCCAAGTTTATCCCACGAATAGTGAGAGACAAAAAGACGGCGAGTGACGACAGCGGACGGCTGTTTTCGCGATCTCAATGGAAAAGATGTGGCGTGGACACGGGATTTGAAACGGTTAGCACCCGTCCGTGTTAGCGACGTGTTTGCTTCCCTCCTCGTTGACTGTGGTTGGACAAATGACAGACTCAAGAGACACAAATCTGATGATGGCTACCATATGTTTATTGACCATCACGTTGAACTTGTGGAACTTGGAGTTTGTTTACATACAAAGCCACGTGAAGCCCAAGCAGCGCCCGGCAGCAGCACGATATTCTACGTGGTTGCTGTGTTCCACACCCCAGGAGATGCGGTTGTGTTGCGGGGTATGTATTTATTGTATTTAATTTAGTTTGTCCTTGTCCTATCTGGTTTAGATGTATTTGATGTATTTTTTTGGGTTACAAAGGAGGCAGATGCCGAAAAGTAGCCATCTCAAAAGTAGCCATCTATCTGCCACAGCCTGGTGATACGTTGGCGACTCCTTGGCATTGTCCCCTTGCTGTTGTCCTCAGAACTGAGGCACCTGCACCCTGGAGCATGCTTACGGAAACATGCCATATGGACACAGTGTTGTAGCTGATGTTCCCTCACAATGCAACTGAAATGGCTCATCTGAGTTTCCTTAATTAACCGGTCATTTGACACAAAGTCGTTCCAGAGGTACCAAAGGATTCTTCGGAGATACATAGTACCAAAGGCATTGAGTCGTCACTTTAGGTCAAAGATGAAGTCTCGCAACCGTACAGTAAGACCGGAAGCACCAGAACCGGAACAAGTGGACCTTTATCCTCCTGCAAAGATATTGACATTACCAAACACCTCTGTCCAGCGACCTCAAGAGGTCACTATGAGATAGCAAGTACCAAATTTTAAACTCAATGATTCCCAGTATTTAGATTCATGCGACTAAAGTGAAAATATATGAACGTACAAAGTGAACCTTTAATTTGAAACATCAACAAATGGACAAACATTGATTTACACACGATGATTGATTGCTTTGCCCGTGATGTGCATTATGATATTGAAATTTACTGGAAATGCAGGAATACCACAGAGCTTGTACATTAGCAAAGCTCACAAACGTTTGTACTATTTAGTTTTGTGATTT
>OMMV01190531.1:4172-14296 GCA_900302635.1 Chatrabus melanurus
GAGTCAAGGTCATTGGGATCAAAGGTCAAAAATTCAAATTTCTCATTCCGATTTGCACCAAACTTGGCACACATATGTAGGTCAGTTCTGGAATTGCCCAGACGAGGTCAAATTTGCCAAAGGTCAATCATTGGGGTGAAGGTCATTGGGATTAAAGGTCAAAAATTCAAATTTCTCATTCCGATTTGCAGCAAACTTAGCACACATATGTAGGTGAGTTCTGGAATTGCCCAGATGAGGTCAAATTTGCCAAAGGTCAATCATTGGGGTCATGGTAATTGGGGTCAAAGGTCAAAATGTAAGCTTTTCACTCTGATTTCCACCAAACTTGGCAAACATATGGAGGTGGGTGTTGGAATTGTCCAAGCGAGGTCAAATTTGACAAAGGTCAATCATTGGGGCCATGGTCATGTCTGCCTGTCTGTTTGTTGGCCTACTCTCCCAGGTCCTTTCGCTGATTTCTACCAAACTTTGTATGTCAATGAAGGTTGATCCCAAAATTGTCCTTATTGAATTCATTTTAGCAAAGGTCAAGGAATTTGATTTTCAACCCAATTTAGACCAAAGGTGGCACACACTTATGTGGATTCCAGAATTGCCCTGGTAAAGTCAGCCACAGTTCAATCATTTGGGTGGAGGTCAAGGTCATTGGGTCAAATGTCAGATTGTCATAGCCCTTCCTGTCTTCATGCCCTCGGTTTCTATTACTTAGTTTACGAAATAAGGTTGTCAACTTGATGATTAAGTGGGATTCAGTTTGTCATTTGATCATAAATAAGAACAGACTAGTTTCCCACAGGGGATGACCCATGATGTCACAAGCTGCCACAAAGGAGATTTTTGGACTGCAGGTGTATTGCCTTAATTTTAATGTCAAATTATTCTCAACATAAAAATCCATTTCCCTTTGATTATGTCACCATAAATTGACGGATATTCAATTATGATTTTTTTTTTTTTTACATTTTGATTATGTGTTCAACAGAACAAATTTGCTGTTCTGTTAATGAAACACAATGAGGAGCCCTCTGGGTCAAAGGTTAAAACAGGCATTTTTGGTCATTTGCAGGAAAAAAATTTTAGTTGGACAAAATAGAAACTTGGGGTCACGTAGTTATTTCAGGCCAAAATCTGCTCTCTAGCCTCATTAGTTTTGGAGAGGAATGATTTTATTGGGTCAAAGGCTAAAATAGGTATTTTCATTTTCAGGAAAAAATATGTAAATGGAGAAAATAGAAATGGGGTTGAATAGAAATTTAAATCCAAGTTGTGCTTTTGGCCTTAGTGGCTACTGAAATGTGGCAGTGAGTGAATATTGTTGTTTTTGGCTGTTACCATGGTAATGCTACACTTTCATTTGTGTCTTACAAATCATTTGACACCAAATTAAGACAATATGACCAGCAGCTCCTGAGATATTTCACAACATCCACGCAGGCATGCAGAGACAAGCAGAATCTAGCACATGTCAGAGCATAAACAAGTTCCACACTTCTGTTTTGTTCTTCACGAATGGGTGACCCTTTGTGCACATATTGCAGAGATTTTCTCTTTAATGTAGAATATAATTTTTGTCATTTGTAAAGATGAATCCATGATTGAGTATTCAAATATACTAATTGATGTGTGGATGTATTTGTGCACTTTGTGTCATATTTACACTTTCCATGCAATAGTTGTACATAAAGTTACCTTTCTTGTGCTGTCCGTATCCTGGTTTCTGTTACATTAGACAGCAAAGAAATGAGAAAGAAGAAAATATATTAGGCACCATGTATTTATGAGCTGACACCTGAACAAAACCTGAAATCTGACACATAATGTGTTCATCAAAACAGCTTTATTCCTAAGCTTTGGAAAAGCCCAGGCATGTATATATCTACACACAGGCATATATAACACCAAATCAGAAAAAGTTGGGACAGTATGGAAAATGCAAATACCCCCCGCAGTGATTCTGACATTTACTTTGACTTCTATTTAATTGCAGACAGTATGAACCCAAGATATTTCATGTTTTTCTTGTCAACTGCATTTCATTTGATAATATACATCCATTCCTGCATTTCAGGCCTACAACACATTCCAAAAAAAGTTAGAACGGGGGCAATTTAAGGCTAGTAATTATGTAAAATAAATAAATAATGTTATTTCAAACAGGTGATTGTAATCGTGATTTGGTACAAATGCAGTACCCACGAAAGTCTTTGAGGAACAAACATGTGCAGAGGATCTCCAGTTTGTCTACAAATGCATGACAAAATTATTGAAATCTTTACAAACAATGTTTCTCAAAGAAAGACTGGAAAGGATTTGCATATTTCTCATTTAATGATATTTAATATCAAATTCAAGGAATCTGGAGGAATTTCAGTGCATAGAGGGCAAGGGCACAAGCCTAAGCTGAACAGCCCTGATTTCTGATCCCTCAGACGGTACTGCATCAAGAACCGTCATTAATCAATAGCTAGATATATAACCACATGGGCAAGGGATTACTTTGGGAAACCTTTGCTGCAAAAAAGAAACCTTATGTTAACCTTGTCCAGAAGCTATGTCAACTTCTCTGGGTTCGGATCTGGGTTAGACCATCACACAGTGGAAACATGTATTTTGGTCAGACAAATCAGTATTCCAGATCTTTTTTTTTGGAAGAAATGGAGACTGTGTGCTCCAGACCAAAGACGAAAAAGACCATCCTGACTGTTATCAGCAACAAGTCCAAAAGCCTGGGTCTGTCGTGGTATGGGGTTGTGTCAGTACACTTCTGTGACGGCAGCATTATATAATGCAGAAAGATACATTGAGATTTTAGAGCAACATATGTTGCCTTCAAGACGACATCTTTTCCAGGGACGTCCATGCATTTTTCAGCAAGACAATGCAAAACCACATTCTGTACACATTACAAAGGCATGGCTGTGGAAGAAGAGGTTTCGGGTATTGGACTGGCCTGCCTGCAGTTCTGACCAGTCCCCACTAAAGAATGTGTGGAGATTTTGAAACGAAAAATGCAACAAAGGCGACCCCGTACTGTGGCACACATTAAGATGTGTTTGCAGGAAGAATGGGAAAAAAATAATTCCAGAAATGCTTCATCACTTGGTGTCCTCAATGCCAAAACATCTTTTAAGTGTCACGAGAATGAATGGTAACATTACAAAGTGGTAAATGCTTAATGTCTCAACTTCGGACTAGATAAGTGTGGCCAAATGTTGCAGGCCTGAAATTCAAGAATGGATGTATATAGCAAATGAAATGAAGTTGACCAGAAAAAACATGAAATATGGGTTCATACTGTCTGCAATGAAATAGAAGTCAAAGTAATTGTCAGAATGACTGCGGGTGTCTTTGCATTTTCCATATGTTTGGGGTTGTAGATGATAGATAAGTCCATCCCCTTGACATTGTTAACACAATAAATGCTACTTTCGGCTTCTCCCAATTGAAAATTCGGGGTCGTCACAGCAGATCCCACATGGATCTGCATGTAGATTTGGCACAACTTTTACACTGGATGCCCTTCCTGACGCAACTCCACATTACATGGAGAATGAGCAGGGGTGGGGTTTGAACTGGGAACCTTCTGCAATGAAAGCGATTGCACTAACCGCTAGGCCACCACCCCTACATTTACCATATTTAAAAAGCATATAATGAGGACAAACTCATTAAAATTGGGTGAACTTTGGTGCACGAGTTCGATCCAAAAAAACAACTTTGTTTTGTCTATGTAATATCCCATAGATGTATCTGCTATCTGCTGGATGGTCAGTGGATACTGGATTGATGATGGATTAGGATCAGGTGTGGTTATCAATGAGAGAGACTCTTTCTGCACAGAAATGTACTAAATCATAGAAGTAAACCATTATTTTCTGATTGGGTCACAGTGGTTATGTTCTAAAACTCAAATAACATGGTCATACCTCCTCACAACCTCTTGGAAAAGATTTTGTATGAATTTAGCCACAAAAGAAAAAGAGAGCGAGGAAGATGGTTGGGTGAGATACGCTGTGTAATTAACTAAATCAAAGAAATCAACCATTATTTTGTGGTTGTTTAACACCAGTTACGTTCTAAAACTCAAACATTGAGCCCGTTTACATCACCCTAATAATCTGATAACTGGGAATAATCAGATAATGTCAATAATCTGATCTGACGCGTTTACATGCACTTCAGTAATTTGATAATCGGAAAAACCGGGTTTTCATGACTCAGTCCATTAGTCGGATTTCTTTGAAAGTACGTGACGTAAAACGCAAACTTCCTGTTATTCGCAAAACATTTGGTCTGTCTTCAACATGGCATCATCTACAGTCATAGCTGTCCTCATGTGGGAGCTGTTATGTCTGCAAAATAGGCAATACACTGCTGCTGTTCTTCACTTTTTTTCCATGAGGAGAAAACGATGACAGGCTTTTTTATGGCAAGCAGCTGCCCTCGGTCTCAGCATGATAGGTCGTCCTCCACTCCTACCAAAAAATCGTAGTTGCTGGATGCGCGTTCAGAGTAAGGACTGGTGGGAGAGAATGGTGCTTAAGGAATTCTCAGATGCACAACGGAGATTTTTACACATGCGCAGGTGTAAAAGAATGAAAGAAATCAGATTAACAGTATACATGCACCGAAGAAATCAGACTATTGGGGAAAAATCTAGCTGTGTTAATCAAATTTATCATAATCAGATAACAGCCATTATCTGATAAAGGAAATCAGATTATGCTGTATACATGACCACTTGAATAATCTGATAACTCCAGAAATCAGATAATAATCGGATTATTAGGGTGCATGTAAACGGGCTCAATATGGTCACAAATCCACACAACCCTGCAGAAAGGATTTTTTGTGTGAATGTAGTGAAGCAGACACTTCTTCCTTCTCTCTCTGTCTATGTTCTGAAGTTACATGTATCATGAAATGTGCTTATTTGTCAGTTTCTTTCACTTCCAAAGCCTATGCCTGCTTGTTTTGATTCTCTCCTGATTGGACAGAGGGTATAAATAGATTGAGACGGTGTTCGCTGGGCTGCTTAAGTTAAATAAGGAGAGCTGTGCTGGAGCGCAGAGGTGATGTAACTCATCTGTCAGACAATGATCTTATTATGGAAGAAACAGTGTAAATGTTCTATTATTTGTTGCATCCATAATGAAAACATGGGTTGACACAAGTTGGTATGACATCCCGCCTTAACTCGGTTAGTCAGATCCCTATTCCACAGCCATCTGATAGCAGTTAAACAATTACAAAGGATGGTATTGAGCAGCTGCTGTTGTGACTGAGCAGTGTAAACAGAAAATAGTCAGATAACAGATTACACCTGACCATGAAAGGCCGTCACTCATCTCCCTGGGTGTTGCTCACTCTTTGCACTCATGGATCCACCATGTGGATTCTCAGAACTGTATTTAGGATTGTCCTTTTCACCCTGATCCCGTCCCTTGTCGAGCTCCTGCAGAGAGGTTGAGCTGAAAGTTAATGTGGTGAAGCTCGGCGTCATTCAGCAACAGGGCCCGGATGAACTCCAATCTGCCCCGACAACTTCTCCTTCCCACTAGGAGGCGCTGATTAATACGGCCTCTCATGTACTTTTGGCAGCATTTTAGACCTGCACACAATATAGTCAGTTGTGGCCACAGCTAACCTAAAATTTAGCTTCAATAACCGCTAATAGAGCAGCTGAAAAATTACATGTGATAAACGCTAAACTGGTAAACCACTAAAACATTTGGCTGTAGCTACTGCTAACTTTTATTATATGAATTTAGCTTTGGTTTGGGGTTTTTTTGGTTCTAAAACCCTAAAAACAAACCTAAAGAGCTGAAATTTTAATATGTTGTTGTGTAAACATGGAGGATCCCAATAAGGTTTAGCATGTCAAGATCAGATGATGATGAAGATGTACATAAATAATTAAATGAACAAATGAAATTAAACAGTAGTTTCCATTCAACATACAGTTTATTCACAGTTGAGAAAGTATTAAAATAAGAAATATTACGAAATAAAAATCCACATGGAAAATAATTTTAATTATCTAATTAATGCATTTATTGGGGAGACTTGGTGGCCAAGCGGTTAGTGTGTTTGCTTCCAAAGCACAAGGTTCTTGGTTCAAGACCGCCCATTCTCCATGTAATGTGGCGCTACAAAAACCTGTGCCAAATCAATACGCAGTTCCATATCGCATCGACTGTGGTGACCCTGAGGGAAAAGGGAGAAGCCAAAAGAACGTAGTAATTAATGATTTATTCTGTCTTGATCTCCTCGAGGTGATCCTTTGTGTGATGTGTCAATTTTAGAGTATAAGCTCCAAGAGGAACAAATATGTATGATTTTAGGGTTTACAAACATTTTTAACCTTTAAACTTTATCCAAAATAAAGTTAGTGGACTTAAAGTTAGAGGAACTAAATTTAGTTGAAGCTAACTGGTCTGCTAATGGGTTTCAAAGTTAGCTGAAAAGCTAATCTGCTAACAAAAAAGTTAGCGTTGCTAATTAGCTGTTAGCTGATTAGCTGAACTGTGCCCACTGTGACATAATGTATCACATTTTAGTGTCTGAGGTGAACCAAATTTCTTTGAACTGTAATTCCTAAAACTATATTTCCATGAGTGTTGTGATCACAATGTTAGACCCACATGCACTTTAGTGCAAACCATCATTATGGATTTAAAAAATATAGGATACACTATATTATTATTTCTAGGCTTTGGAAAAGCCTAGGCATATACTCTGTAAAATACAGTGAGTGAATGGATGGATAATGAATGAGTCCATCCACTCCAGTTTGTTATGATGATAAGTCAAAATCAATAAATGTTGTTATCTTGTAATAATTAAAAGGGCATGTAAAAAGGATAAACTGATCAAAATGTAGTGGACATTGAAGTACCAGATCAATTGGAAAAGCAGCTTTGTTTTGCTTGTGTAATATCTCATAGATATGCCTGCCAACTGCTGCATAGCTGGTGAATGCTGGCTGGATGATGGAAAATTAGGAGCAGGTGTGGGTGTCAGGGACTGACACAGAAATGTGCTAAATCAGAGAAGTAAACCGATCTACAACTCACATACCTCCTCACAACCCCGCAGAAAGGATTTTATATGAATGTAGCCAAAGCAGACACTTCTTCCTTTTCTCTCTCTCTCTCTCTCTCTCTTTCAACACGTGTAGGTTTAAAGTTACATGCAGCAAGAAATGAGGTTGTTTGTCAGTTTCTTTCATTTCTAAAGCTTAGGTCTGCCAGCCACCAAAGCCACTGCTGCTTGTCATATGAATTTTTTCTATAATGAGTGTAAAGTTGCTATGCTAAAATCCACACTGTGACCGTTCAGTCACCTGACAGCAGCAATTAGAAATCAAGTTGCGTGAACTTACTTTTTTTGTATTTGGTGCTTCCATGACAGGATGACTGACCTCCACTGCTTCTGTCCAGCAACAATGTTCCTTTTTTTCAGTGTTCCATTGATGAAAGTGTCACAGACCCTCTCACAGTCTGTTCCAACATACTGCTGCTGATGAGGGACCGTTCTTCTACTTATAGTCCGTAGTGGTAGTAGACACTGAAATCTCATTACACCATTCAGGATGACCTCACAGCCAATCCCCACAGACTACACGACACAAGATTAGTTAATTACCGACGACACAAATGCAGCTTTAAACCAACCTATCACCAGTAGCTTTTCAGATGACGCCTAAAAAGGAGTCCTGAGTCCTTAAAAACGGAGTCTGACAAATTACAATTCAGTTCATTTATACAGCACCAAATCACAACGTAAATCGGCTCAAGGTGCTACACACAAGCATAGTTTAAACCTAGGGGTGGGAATTGATGAGATTTTATCAATATCGATACCATTATTTATTCTGATTATCGGTCCGATTCTTTATCAATTTCCTTGTCGATTCCTGATCAATTTTCTGTGTGGAAAAATGTAGATCTACACAGGTTTTCAGCATTGTTAGATGTAGAGTTTGGTGTCATGACATCAGACGTGACATCATGACGCATGAGTTTCACCAATTCAGTTTAATGATAAAATTTGTTGATTTTATGTCAATCACTAATAGAAAAAAAAGATTAATCCCTTGTGCACTACTGAAAATTTTAGCATGAATTCTGGAGGTGACAGCAAAATATAAACCAGAAGGACATTCAGGGAGCGCAAACCGGTCCTCCGCCAACCCACACAGGAGGTTTTTCACCTGACAGACATTTGTGATGTCATAAAAGAAGAAGTTAAAGAAAGAAAGGAATGGAAAACCTATCTCATAATACTGAAGCAAATACAGAGGGGTAATGCTGCCACACCAATAAAAAAATATTGCTCAGTATCATGTTTATGACGAGGTCTTTTCACGTTATTAAGATTTCCAACCATTTCCAAAGATTTTTTAACCCTAACCCTAAACGTAAAAGGTTTCACGTCATAAACTGTTCAAAAAAACTTTTTTAAACTGGTGCGGCACCGTTACACTTCTGTAAGTAAATGATGAAATACTTAAAATAAACATTTGGTTACAGATCTGGGAAAATATCTATTTCCTGGCCCAAAAGCCAATTATCCACAAACCTTTGTCAAAATATGTCCATTACTTTGATTTTTTTTTACGTATTCTGACCAAAATCATAGTGACATAACCTCCATCCTCCTCTGATGGATGGTGGAAGTAAAAAAAAGAACACACTAATTCCTACACATTTTATTTGATCAATAAATCATCACAAATCACGGGAGAAGTGGAAGTGGCTCTTCTCCTAACGGCCACGTGGGGGCGACATATACCCATGTTTATTTTCCGTGTCCCATAATTCTCTGCGGCCTTTTTTTTAAGGCCAACCCCGGATGTTGACTGTTCAGTTTGAATGGCGTGTGCGTGTTTGTGAGAGTGCGTGCTGTTGGAGTGTGCATGGAGCGTGTTTGTGAGAGTGTGAGCTTAAAAAAAAAAAAATAAATCTACACAGTGATCTTATTTGATCCGGTCTGAGTTGGGCTCTGCTCTGATCGGACATGATAGGACTCGGACTCGTGAGCTCTCGTGGCGGTGATCGAGTCCCGCTTTGACCGTCAGGGCCTCCAGGCTTCGAGCTGTGGTCAGAGGTGATGAATTGATCAGATATACTAGTCCTCAGAGAGTTTAGCTTCGAGTTAAACTCGGGCTGGACGGTGAGTCAAGAAGCGATTCTGATCTAACCACGAGCGAGAAGCACGGAGCCTGACGGGACTTAAAGAACCTTGTTTTCCTCCACACTGCTTTATTTGGGGGCAAAAATGGAGTTAATGGTCTTAAAGTCGGACAAATTGAACTGAAGTTTGGTTAATTTGTGCTGTGTTTGAGGGCCGATTAAAAGATTGCAGTGACCGTTCTTACGACGTGTCGTAAAGATGATTTTCTAGTTCTTTTTACGACACGGGGGGGGTGTTGAGGTGACGCATGCGCAGAATACTAATTTTGGACTAAGTTTGAAACGATATGCTGCTGTAGTCACCTTCATACATTACAGTTCCCTATGATTTTTATTTACAGCAGTGAAATAATTCCACATATTTTGCTCAGCCGTCACTGCATTCATGTATTGGCCGGTGGTCAGGGTGCCGGTAACGGGACAACCCGTAACCGGTACAGGTCGGGTAATCAAGATAACTCTCATCCCCTTGTAAAATCCCCAACCCTGTAGAAGACTGACAAACATGACAGAGTACAAGAGTAAAACACTCCATAAACAGTTCTGTAAAACATTAGCAAATATACCGGCCACTTTATTAGGTACACCTGTTAAATTGCTTGTTAACACAAATAGCTAATCAGCCAATTACATAGCAGCAACTCAATGCATTTAGGCATCTAGACGTGAAGACGACTTGCTGAAGTTCAAACCGAGCATCAGAATGGGGATGCCTTGTTGAGGGCAGACTGGTTCAAGATGATAGAAAGGCAACAGTAGCTCAAATAACCACTCGTTACAACCAAGGTATGCAGAATATCATCTCTGAACGCACAACATGTCGAACCTTGAAGCAGGTGGCCTACAGCAGCAGAAGACCACACCGGGTGCCACTCCTGTCAGCTAAGAACAGGAAACAGGCTACAATTCGCACAGGCTCACCAA
>OMMV01190532.1:0-11656 GCA_900302635.1 Chatrabus melanurus
AGGCATGTGGGGTCTGATGCCGAGATGCACACGAGATGCACTTTTCTTAGAAATTACAATATAAATCTTAGTGTCTCCAAGCAGACAGAGTGAGGTCCGTCCAGCTGGCAGCTCCGCGTGGTGATAAAGTTGATTTTAAACATTGTGGGGATTTAAGTGCGTGGCTCGCCCACGGATGTTTATCAGGACCACGACAGCGACCGCAGGTAATAACACATGAATAAACAGTAATTTAGACGCATAAAGCAACCAAACTCGCTAAAAACCACACATAGTAATAGTACTATATCAGTCAGCTGTGCTTTAGGATGTTAAACAGCGGGCTATTAATTTATGTAATTAAAAGACATAGCCACGATTGATTTGACCCATCCAGAACTGGAATTCTGACGCTGCGTCTGGTCCTGATGTCTCAATTGTCACGTATAAATGTTGTCCGAGTGTTGCATGACACTCATGCATGCTGGCAACATTCCCAGTGTCATTCATCCATTCATTCAGTCCGTCATGTGTTCATTCATGGTGCACGAATGTCGCTCAAGACTCCCGCAAATGCCACCCGGCATTCGCTCAACATCCAGGCGCATTTTTTGGCCCGAATACCACTAAGAGGTCCCACACATGACGTGCGAATGGCACGTGCGTGTCGAGCGTCATGCATGAGCCATCCGCTATCGTGTCGCTCTTCCATGTCAGTGTGAGTGCAGGTGCGGCCTGGCCAATATTCGCCTATTTCCTCGCAATTTCGCGGCAATTTCGCCATCAGGTCGCCACCACTCGCAGCCCAGTGTGATAGGCCCTTTACAGTACAAAATACAATATCAAAAAGCTCAGAAAGCAAACAAAAGGTGAGCAGAGAGCAGGAACAATTTTTTTCTTATTTCACGTGTGTTCCAGCCAGAAGATATTTAGAGTTTCACGTGTGCTTATTCATCACAAACGGTCTGTTTTTACAGCTGTAATTTCCGGTTACTTTTCACTCTATCAATGCTGTAATGTCACAAGAGTGAAAACGGCAATGTCATTTAAAAAAAAAAAAAAAAATCTATATTGGCCTTGTCTACTCCTTTGAGAGATCAGGGAACAAATGGTTTTGCTACAACATGGGAATAAACAAACTCATTTCCAACAAGCGTGCAGACCAGATGGCCTTGACACGTGCCGTCACTACGAGTCGTGATGAGAGTGTTCTCACATCTGACGTGCTCTTTTCTCTATTTTTTTTTTACTGCTGATTTCTTTCTTCCTACTTTCACCTGACTGGATGTGTCCTCATATTCGTCGATCATGTATCTCTCCTGCAGTTTATTGACGTGCAGCATTTCTCAACAAGTTACACAAACAACAGCCTTCTTTCTGCACAGCTAATGTCTGATTATCTCTTAAAACAGCAGTTACTTAGGGAGGCACAGATGAGAAGTAGCGCTTGCATTGTGATGCAGTCTCAGCTACGACATTTTGTCCATGTGGCGCATTTCTCTGGGCATGATCCAGCAGGCAGGTGCCTCAGTGTTGAGGACCCCAACAAAAGGAAAAGGCCAAGGAGACACCTGGCTGCAGCAGATAGATGGCTACTTTTGAGAGGTGGGGATAGACTGGTTGTCTGCCTGGGTGGTTGCCATCCAGGACCCAAGGCGGTTCCGTGATGCATCAGCACATGCTCCCAGACTTGACTTGACTTGGGGGGTCAAAACATTCACATATCCTTCTCACCTGTAACTGTAAATATTGCAATATATTTCCTATTTTCATGTTTGCAAGAAATTGTAATACAATTTTGGACACCCCTAAAGTGGACCATACCATTTGTTAAGGTCTCGTCTGCCTGTCTCACTCTCATCATTGCAGTCTCTTATTTAAGGGATATTGAAGTAGGTTAACATAAGTAGCTATCTAGCTTGTCTGATGTGTTTGTTTGTTTCAGTTTGCCTGTACAAATGCAGCCCTTCGGAGGGAACCCACGCACACACGGGGACAACATGCAAACTCTCCACACAGAAAGGACCAGGTCGGAAGCGAATCTGGGACCTTCTCTCTGTGAGGCAACAGTGCCAACCACTAAACCACCGTGCTGCTCTTGAGCCAATCAGTTTCCTCAAAATGTTTGAATTGAAATAATTTATCAGGTTTTACAATGTTATGCTGTAATGGATATGTTTGTGGATCTGATTTGAAATCTCTAATCTCTACTTTATTAAATAGTCGTAATTCAATTTACTGTGTGTAACTTAATATTTTCAAGTATATTGCATTCACACAAAGATTTGTTAACTAATATAAATGTGATCAGATGAAAAAATAATTTAAATTAGTAGGATATAATGATATTATGCTCTTTTAGTTCATTTGATACTGTATATTTTACTTAATTTAAATAAGTTTTAATGATTTGAATTCATTTCATTTTTAAGCTTCAATGGTTGGAGCTAATCGGATTCCTCAAAAGTTTTGATTCTAACTAATTTTTCGGGTTTTACAGCATTACGATGTAGTGGATATGTACTTGGATATGTGGATCTGATTTGAAACACTGAGATTTATATATATATATATATATATATGCCCAATTGAATGGTTGGTCTCCAAAGTAACAGTCAAACAAGGTCAACGTACATTGGATACTATGACATATGACATATGTTACCCCGTAACATAGCTAAGCATAACAGATGGTCCAAACTATTCCTTTTTAAAACTCTATTAGCTCAACCAATAATTTGCCTCACTTTTAATCAAAATTCGAGCACCTTTAACTTTTGACCCCTGTACAAACTGAAATTGACCTTTGTCACCATTTTTGTTGTTTTTACCCCCATAACTCCAGAGCATTCAGCCATAGAGAGACCAAACTATACCTATTTGGAATCTTTATGATGAGACAAATAATATGGTATACTTTTCAATGTGATTGGAACATTTTAAAATTTTGATCCCTGTGTAATCCTTCATTAACCCCTACCTGGCTCCAGCTACCACTCTGGAATGGCTATCATACATTTTTGTGTAGGCCATGGTATACTGAAGCTGGATTATAAGTGTTGTTTAGTCACCTTAGGTGGTACTGAAAACCTGCCTGGCCCATGGACTGTACGTATGAACTCAGTGAATTCAGCACTGACTTAGTCACATGACATTTGCAGCCCTTGTGTTATTTCACATGTTGAGTTTGAGGTCTTTTGCACCACACACACACACACATATATACAAACCCGCTAGATTAAGCACTCTGTCCTCAGTACACCTCACACCACCTGATCCTATCATCCCTCTCTGAACCTGTAGTTAGTCGCCATCCATCATTGGTCCAGACAAGTCAGCCGTGGGTAAATGTAATACTCTAAAGGGCCCAGACTGATTTGATTAAGCAAACATGTACTAAAGTAGATGAGGTCATCCATGTTACCGGACACTGTTTATCTCTGAGCATCGCTCCGTGTGACTGCGATTACAAAACAGAGACATTTAGAAGCTATTTTTAAGCATTTCTCATCAACTTTTGGTAATAAATCCAGTCCATCTCTGCGGTCATGTTACTGATTCTTCTGAGTGAAAACTCTGCTTGGGACCAAAATGTATTTTGCATTGTTCGAAAAGATTTAAAATGTAATGGTATCTACTTTAGGGCAGAGCCAACATTTTTTGGAAAGTTTAGAAACATGTGTTGTTGTACTAAGCCCTATTTTAGAAATTCCTGACTTTCAGAACAGAGAGAGAGAGAGGCCATTATTTGTTTGTGTGTTTTTGCATCTTGTTAAAACCCAACAACAAATGCACGTTGTCCCCAGTCGGTGCCACAGTTTATGCTGTCAATATGAGGTTTGTTTTTATATTCGTCCATCCAGTAAAGTTTCAATGTGAGAAATATTTTCTTTTTTTCCATGTAGAAAACTAAATGCCATTCCAGTTTGTATCTTTGGTTTTAAGTGCATGAGGAAAAAGTAGAATATCATCTCAATAACTCAATGAATCAACACGTTTGACTTGCTGTTTGTCATCTTTTGTCCATATGGAAAATATCACAGTTGTCGTATTTTCCAGACTGCAGCCATTCCACTCTGTGCACACCTGATCCGATCAGATCTCAGAAGGTAAACAGAGTAGGTCCTGATTACTACTTGGTTGGGAGACCGCTTGGGAAGGCCAGGGGCTGTACAGTGTTTCTTCAACTGGAGTTCCGTCAGGAAGGGCGTCTGGTCTAAAACTTGTGCCAAAGCCTTATGTGGATCTCTACTGGATCCGCTGTGGTGACTTCGAGCAATCGGGGCAAGCTGAAAGCAAAAAAAAAAAAAAAAAAAGATTTTCCGGAATATATGTTGCACCGGAGTATTAGTGGCAGCTGTCCAAAAATACGTTCTGAAGAGGGAAAAAACATATATAAGTCGTATCGGACTATAACACATTTATTTTTGAAATGTGGTGTTACTGCTTCACGTAACAAGAAGCAAAATGAATTTAATCTGTGCATTATTTATTTATAATACAAACACCGCATTAGCAGAAGCTAATGGGCTAATTGATATTATTGTACGAGACACAAAGAATTCAAGAGTAAACTACTTGTGACCACTGAACAGACGAAAACATCAATGCAGAGTTAAAAGTGTGCACAATTACCTGTCTAAATGTAAATAAACTTTTTAATTAATTATATATTTTTGAAACATAGTTAGCCTACCTTAGCCTAGCCGTCCTCCTTGTTGCAGTTATGGCTGTCCCACAAAGTGCAAACAAGTGGAGTGCTGAGTAGTATGAAGGTTATTCCCTATCTTAATTCAAGAGCATATAAAGGTTATTCCCTCTCTTTATTCAAGAGTGTGGTCTTTCAGTTTAAGAACATGATTTATTAATTTCTCTCATTCTATAAGACCCAGCACACCCTCCTCATTCAGATCTTCTCCTTCTTGTTTTACAGCGGATTGACATCCACCTTAATTGTGCATTACTGCCACCTTCTGCTCCGGAGTGTGGATCAGACAGTAACTTATTCAGATCAATATACAGAAGCGGCTAGTCATGCGTGTAGACGGTGCCATCTTGTGCCCGTAGATGATAATGCAGTATTTTTTGACATATAAGTCACTTCAAAATATAAGTTGCAGGAACAGCCAAACAAGTAAACAAGCACAACTTATAGTCCGGAAAACACAGTAAACATTTTCATGCTCCCAACAATTTTGACTATTTAGCTAGCAATATGTATATAAACATTTGATGTGCTAACATGGATGAAACAAACTGTGGCATTTATATCACTGTTTTTTGTGATCAAGTTTTTATTAATTTTACACCATAAATATAGGGATACATAAAAACAGATATGTAAGGTACAAAATATACAAATAATAGCTAAAAAATATACAAAATATACTAATGACACAAAAATACCACGGGAAAAAAATAACCCCAGACAGGCCTCACCTGCCCCAACCCCCAGATCCAGGCCACTATCTGCTATGGATTATCAGTTTAACAGGTTCTTGAGGCTTGTTGAAAGCAAGTACCGTGTCTGTACTGATTCCTTTGTTCTGTGGACTGTGCAGTTGACAGCTCCAGATATATGATATCCAGATATGTCAGAACCCAGGCACGAAGGTAAAGGGAATGGGGATGCCTCCAGTGCATAGTAACTCGTTTTTGTGTTTACATGATTGTTTATTGTACAGTAGATGGAAAATAAATGAGCTGATGTCGGTGTTCAAGGTCCCATTAACTTTTTCAGGTGTTCAGGTGATACATTCCAGATTAAAATCTAACTTCCATTTGCACTGAAACTGGGTTAGTCAAAAAGAGGTGGAAGTCAAATTAGAGGGAGAGATGTCCAATAAATATTGGTGAGCCGTGCTAGAAAACCAACAGGCAACCTCCGGTGCTGGAAAACGTGGATATACCAAAACTTGCACTTCCTTGAATGGCCGTTTGAGGCTGGCTCCAAAAGTGAGTCATTCCCCTTAGAAGTCCATGTTAGAATGCTCAACTTTACAGCAGACATAAACATGTTCACAGCCTGATACATGGTTTTGGTCTCTACAGCTAGTTCCCCCGTTCATGTATGGAGCAAACACAAAATAGCTCACAGCAAGAACGATGCTGAGGTTGTCTGACAGAATCTTTAAGGCTAAATATAACACGATCTGCCTTTTACTAATAAGGACAGCCTCCAAAAAAAAAAATTATTGATATCGTATGAATAAACCGATGATCTCTGCAGAGAAACAGCAACGAGTAACAAAGGAAGACAAAATATTTAAATGTTAAAAGAGAACGTAATGCATCGTCTGTGAAATGACTTCAGTCTATTCGAGCTCACAGATCTCAGCAGAGAATCCGGTATAATAAAGATCAAATCCAGCATGTAGAGGCTGCGTGAATGTGGTCTGGACGCTGTGGAGGAGAGTCATGGTATCAGAGACACTGTAGAAGGACAGAATACCTGCACTGTGATCCAGATACACTCCGACTGTGGAGGACCGAGGACCTGAGACTGGAATGTCGACATTGTTATGTCTGAAGTGAAAACTATTGTTAAAATAATATAAAGCCCAAGACTTGTCATTGTATCCAAATCCACATTTCTTACTGTTCCCTCTTCTCTTAATACTCTTGTATGCGACTGCTATACAAACTCCTTCTCTGCGCCACTTCACCTCCCAGTAACAACGTCCGGTCAGACCCTCTCTGCTCAGGACCTGAAACCATTCGGTGAATCTGTCTGGATGATGAATATAAAACTGTTTCTCAAACACAAATGTGACTTTTCTGTCCCCCTGTGATAACAGCAGCTCTCTGTGGGCTGTATTCCGATCCAGTGTGATTTCATGTGAATATTTCAAGAATTCAGCTCTGGGCGTTTGCTCGGGTTGCGGCAGTAAAACGTTCACTTCAGTTTCTGTCAGTGAGATTTTCATCCATTCCTCGCTCAGAATGTTCTGCAGTTCATCTCTGACCTTTGACACGGCCGCCGTCACGTCCTCAAAGTGCTTCAGGGGTCGGATTTGGATGCCGGATAAGTCTGTACATTCACTGAGACGTGGCAGCGAGTGGTAATTTTGGAGAAACTGGATGTGATCCTGTGTGTGCGAGAGCTGATCCAGATCGGCATCTTTCCTCCTCAGATCTTCGATCTCTTGCTCCAGCTTCTCCTGAAGCTCTTTGACGCGACTCACTTCGTTCTTCTGCTGGGATCTGATCTCCTGCTTCACATCAGAGCTTCTTTTCTCAATCAGACGGATCAGCTGAGTGAAAATCCTGTCGCTGTCATCCACTGCTTTATCAGCAGAGTGATTGATGGCCTCCACCTCCTGCTGAAGCACCTTCACCTCTTTGTCTCTGTCCTGGATTTTCTGCTGGATTTGTTGTCGACTCACCTCGAGCTCTCTCTGCCTCTGTCATTTCTGCTGCAGCTGACACTGTGTCATGGCCTTTGTGATGATCCACAGGGCAGAGATAACAGATACACTGCTGATCAGTACGGCAGAACATCCTCATCACCTCGTTATGATGATGAGAGCAGATGTTCTGATGAAGCTTCTCAGATGGCTCGACAAGCTTGTGTTTCTTTAAAGGAGCTGCATCATAGTGAGGCTGGAGGTGTTTCTCACAATAAGAGGCCAAACACATCAGACAGGACTTGAGGGCTTTCAGTTTTCTCCCAGAGCACAAATCGCAAGCCACATCTTCAGGTCCGGCATAGCAGTGATCAGCAGGAGCAGCTTGGAGTCCAATCTTCTTCAGCTCCTCCACTAAATCTGCTAACACGGTGCTTTTCACCAGGACAGGCCTCGGTATGAAGGTCTGTCTGCACTGAAGACAGCTGGGGATTTTCTTCTGATCCTCTTCATCCCAGAAACCTTCAATACAGCTCCTGCAGTAGCTGTGCCCACAGGGAAGAGTCACCGGATCCTTCAGGAGATCCAGGCAGATCGAACAGCAGAACTTTTCTCCGTACAGTTGAATTTGTTGCTGCGCCATTTCACCTCTCCGTGTCAGTGAATGTCAGTTTCACTTTGTCTGAACAGGAACTTCAGTTTGAGCTGTGACGTCAAACACCGCTGATCTCTTCCTGTTCACTTTCTGATCTGCAGTCAGTGTGGTTTATCCAAGCACCGACCTCCAGTGATGAAAAATGAAGCCAACACGGAAGTGCCAAATCTTGCAGCTTGACCGCTTGAGGGTGGCTCCAAAAGCGAGTCACTCGTCATAGATGGCCATGTTTAAATCCCCAACTTTACTGCAGAAATAAACATTTACAGCCAAGTGCAAAAACGGTTTTGGCGTCTATAGAGGTGCAGCCACTTTAGGCGCAGTCACACTGATGTTTGGGCCAGCAACTGGTGAATGAGGTGGAAGAGACAGAAAATGAGAGAAAAGTGGCCACACATCGGCGAAAATCATGTTCGTGGAGTTTGCTAGCAGACCTCAAATGCATCACAGCTTTTCACAACAAGTTTGTAGCAGAAGTAGCCGTTATCCAGTGCTCCATTATAACAAGCGGGACCGTTGCTAACGTGGAAACATTCGGGAGACGGGTTCGACACACCACTGTCCAGTGATTATGCGCAGGTAGGAGAACCAACACCCACACGCTAGCCAGCGGACATGATCGCACCAGTAACTCAGGCTTTTGGAGGCTGTTTGCACCGGTACCGCAGGCTAGCGAGGGCTATCGCGTGCAACATGCACGTAGCGACGATTTACGGTCTGTAACTTTCTCCTACGTAGCCACAAGTGCGTCGAAAAATTTTCAACATGTTGAAAATTTTTGGACACAGTCGCCGTTCATCAGCGAACACCGCCGAAGGCCACCAGAGGCTACCGATGACCAATGAATACAACAAATACGTTGGCCCAAACGTCGAGGTGTGACTGCGCCTTTTGAGTGACAGCTTGTGTGTGACGGTGGGTCCAGGGCTCACTAACAGAGGCAGCTACCTGCTATGGACTCGACCGTGTTTGTCCATCCTGAGTATTTTATTACAAATATCTGAGATAATATGGCTTGCTCTGTGAGTAATTAAACAGACCATCTAAGAAGTCGGTGTTCCAGTATTTCCATCAAGTAAAATTTTAGTGTTATTTAATTTGTATGTTAGCAGCAGGTTGGCGCTAATTAGCAGGTAGGTTGGTGACGTTAGCCCCACTGGTGCCGTAACGGTTACTGAACCGACATGCTGGTCACAGAAAAGCTCCTATCAGTCAAATAAAAATGAAACTACCTCAGCACTGTGCCACAAATGCCAACATACTGGTCTAAATGAGAAACAAGGACTGCATGGTCCACAGTCTCAAAGGCCGCTGTGAGGTCCAACAGAACCAGCAGAGCAGGATTCCCTGCATCAACAGATAAGGCAATGTCGTTATGCACTTTTAAAAGAGCTGACTCAGTACTGTGACGAGATCGAAATCCAGATTGGAATTTTTCCAGAATGGAGTTGTTTTCTAAAACCTTCGAAAGAAATGGCAGATGAGAAACAGGTCTAAAATTGGATAAAACTGAAGAGTCAAGGTGAGGTTTTTTAAGAAGGGGCCAAACCACAGCATGTTTGAAGGCAGCTGGAACAGACCCTGAACTAAGATAAGTGTTAGTAAAATTAAGGAGACCTGACCCAACAGTATTAAAAACCTCTTTCAACAATTTCGCTGGAACAACATCCAAAGGACATCATCATCATCAGTGGAACAGAGCAGCTGGACACTCGGAGAACTGTAAATGATGAGGAAAGGAGAAATGCTAGGAAAGTACTTCAACTTCTGACTCCTCCAACCCCAACCATCAGAGGTGAGAACTGTGGAAGACTATTCCAGGCCAAAATTGGACTCATTTTCCCACAGCAAAAAGTGTCACAGAGATAGCCAAAGAAGCAGTAATGAATCCTTGGTCATGAAGGAACGCCGCCGCCGACATGATTTTATCCCACCTGCATGGCTTTACAACTGCTTCTAGTTTCAAATAAAAAATTTTGATCTGGAAGTTTAAGGAATATAAGGTTTCCGATTTTGTATTTGTTCCTATTGAGATATAAGTTGTTTTTGGTTTTCATTTTTGGTCCTTGAACCGGTTCAAAGCCACGATGACACGTGGGGAGCAGAGAGAGAGAGACCATAATTACCACTTCATTATTTCCAGTGAAAATGCAGACTTATCTTCCCCCTGCTGAACTCGGTCTTTCTGCTACTGACACCCACACTTTCGTTCTCGTGTCTCCATCACTTTCATATCATATTATCTGTGGGAAATAGTGGCTGAGACCAAGTTAATTAGGAAAAAGACAGACTGGGGAAGAGACACAGAGCTGCTGACTTTTACCAATTACACTGCAGCCAGAGAGCCGTTACTGGCAGGGCCAATTAATGCCCTTGGTTTGGGAAGCCTTTTCAGAGCTGGTCCTGTGACCTGACATTCACCTCTGCAGCACCACTGTGTGTTATCAGCCAAACAATGAGGCCATAATGAGATCACATTCAGTCAGCGGGTGCGACTGTGCGTCCCTCAGGGGTGCATGTTCCGCACAACACACTGGCTGAAAATCCGAGATGAGCTCCAATAGACCATTTGGGATTGTGAAGCTGTCAAATGTGCTGTGCTGTGCAGCGTGAACCCTTTGTTCACCGGAAACAACGCCACAAGCAAATGTTGACTGGGTAGGGATCATACCGATGATTCTTCCCAGTATTTCTAAGTCTGTCAGGTGTTGTAGAGCAGGTGGTTCAATGAGGTAAGGGGTCGGGCTACCAGTATGTAGACTTGGGTTCGATTCCCAGTCACTTTATCTGCATTGTCCCAGTCCACCCAGCTATAAATGGGTACCAGCCTTGGCCAGGGAAGTAACCTGCGCCAGACTGATGTCGTAGACTCTCATCCACTTCACGTTACGGAACCCGACAATAAGAAGCGGCAACAATGGACCTCAGGGTATACGTAGGATCAGGTGATGTGTGGAGTTCACAAACAGTGTACTGTTGCTACAAAATTCAAGGTTTCACAAGTGGTTATTACCTCCACCAAGGAGGTTATGTTTTCATCGGCGTGGGTTTGTTGGTTGTTTTGTTTATTTTTTATTTATTTGCCTGTGTACAGTTTCATGTCATGAATTTTTTATGATGGGTAGGTGATCACCCAAGGATGTTCCCATTAAATTTGGGTAAGAATCTACACATTGATGATGACACAAAAAATTCAAACGTTTTTTGATAAATTCCAATGGGCGTAACTTTCAAAAATCATATCTCTGTCAAAACTAGTAGTATAAAGTAGTATATTTCTAAAAGTTGAGTAATCCCTGCTGATGTCAGCATTTGTGGTTTATGTATCACTATAATAAATAAATAAAAGGGACGGCACGGTGGGTTAGTGGTTAGCACGGTTGCCTCACAGTGAGAAGGTCCCAGGTTCGCTTCCGACCTGGTCCTTTCTGTGTGAAGTTTGCATGTTCTCCCCGTGGTTGCGTGGGTTCCCTCCGGGTGCTCCGGCTTCCTCCCACTACCAAAGACATGCAAGTTGGGTGAATTGGTGACTCTAAATTGACCGTAGGTGAGAGTGTGAATGTGTTTGTCTGTCTATATGTGGCCCTGCGATGGACTGGCGGCTTGTCCAGGGTGTACCTCGCCTCTCGCCCAATGGCAGCTGGGATAGGCTCCAGCCCCCAGTGACCCTTAATTG
>OMMV01190566.1:0-11973 GCA_900302635.1 Chatrabus melanurus
TCCCCCCCCCCCCCTCAAATAGGCCTAACGACGTCCATGGTCGCCGCCCATGAAGTTGGTGACCAAGGTTCGATTCCTGCTCGAGGTAGGTATGATTGCACGCACCCTCTAATTTTGAGTTATCTTTACTACTTTTAATTAGTATAGCAGACTCTTCTATTCAAAGCGAGATTGTTAGTATGGAGCAGGAATTTAACTGGGGTTGCAAGATTGGCGGATGTTAACACTAACCGCTACACCATCACCAACACACGGATGTATACCGTAATTAAAACCATTCAAAACAATTACACTGAAAGACGTGCAGGGGAGAATAACGAACTTTTCTCTGATTTTTATCAGGATACAGCAGGTTTCATCTGTGCTCGATGTACTGATCAATAAGTCCCAATGAGTGCAATATGCCATCTTACATTGTTACAAATTTTAAAAAGTAAACGTCCCACGAAAGTCCCGTCAACGTCCCCATTATAACGTTATGCGAGACCAAAATGGGTCTTTGAAGTACCTAATGAGAACATTATCCGGAGGGTCCGATTTACGTCTCATTCAGAATGTCGCATAAGGACCAAACAAGAACTTCCTATGGACATCAATAATGTCCCGGTAGCATCCGGCAGAGAACGTTGTGGTGGGGACCAATCGGGGACATTACGAATGTCCTGTAAATGTCCGGGGGACGTCCCCTGTTTGCAGGGATGGTGACTGATGTGATGCTGCTGCTAACAGTTAAACATGGAAGCTGTTCAGTTGTTGGCTGCACAGACCACCACAAATTATGACACTGACCCCCCAGCCACAGAGGACAGAAGAGTTGAGTGGATAAATTTTATTTTTGATGGCACAGTCCCAGCTACATATGGCAAAAAACCTGTATATGTGTGTAGTCAGAACACTGTATCTGACTTACCACAAATACATCTTTGCCAGGAAAGAGATTTAAAAAGTGACGATATTGTAAGTGTAGTTTATTTGAATATTTTGTGATATGTCAAAAAATGACAAAAAATGTTAATGCTAATAAGTACATAATGTTTCAACACTGTAAGAACTGTTAAATAAACATTACTATGAGTTATGAGGCGTTGGGAGACAATCCTTCACCCCCTGCTTGGTGGCTATTGTTGTTGAGAAAACATTCCTGGCTGTTATCTCCATCATTTGAGCCTGAGTTTTACTGGTGTTATGGGCATTACCTTAAACATACTTAACTTTGTTATTTGCATTTATTTTTTCATACCAGAGACATACTGGGGACAGTTGTATGTTTCATGGTGGCCTTTTTACTAATTTGAAAAATAATATTAAAATAAATTTTGTAATTGCAGAGCTGAGGTTTTTTTGCATTAATTGTAAAATTAAAATTGTTCACAAAATGGAGTATGTTAAATGGAATCACTGCTTGAATTGAATCATTGTTGGACATAACTGTTACATCATTATTTCAAAGTGTATTCGTTTTTTTTTAAATTTTTTAGACACATATAAACCATAATAGACCATATGGACAGACAGACAATACAACAAACAATAACAACAACAACAGTAACAGAAATAGCAGACAGTAACATTAACAGACAAGGGGATCGGGACACTCGCAAGTACCCCTTATAGCTGGGTGGACTGAGACAATGCAGATGAAGTGTATATGTGTGTGTATACACACACACACATATATATATATATATATATATATATATTATGAGCATAAAATGGGAACAGCGGTAGAGGAGGAGAAGGGGAGGGAACAGCAACAACAAAAACCATAACCAGTAATAATAATCATAAAATAATAATAATAATAGATATTGATTATGAATATAATATAATTTAAAATGTGACTGTAAATATAATTGTAATCATAACCATCATTTCAATTTCTATAAATATCAGCATAAGTTGTTATATAAGCTTAGCCCAGGCCCTCTGTGGGCTGCGAGACACGGCCCCCGCTCCCTGAAGATGCCAACGGGCCGTCAGGTCAAGTCAGGTCAAAGCGTATTAGCTTTTGAATCTATGGTGATTTGACCTTGACAGCACGATCTTCTGGTTACTAGCTTTTCATTCATTTACATGAATGAAAAGAGTTGAATTGAATTGAATTTATTTGGCAATAAAAGTACATATACAATACCATATATATATATATATAAAATTGCCGAGGATAACACAAGAAAGCACACAACTTATTTCCATTGTGGTCCTCAGAAAGAGGTCACTTTCATTTTCACAGCTGGATCTCCTGCTGTCATTGTTTTTGTCACCGTTTGTCTTTATCTTTTTTTGTTTGTTTCACCCCATAAAATTGGGTTGCAGCAATAGACTCTTGCAATATTAAAAATTGTATATATTGTTAATGGTATGAGGCAGCTGTGACTCATACTAGACCGATATGTACAGACAAGGAAAATTATACATTTGAAAACAGGTTTTTAAGAACTTAGTATTGCACGTTTGGTGCACACCTGTGCATTCAGTCAAACTAACATGGATTTTTTTCTGTTTGTTTATGCAAAGAGTCCATTTACAGAGATAAGAGTTGGACTACCAACCTATAGACTGGGGTTCGAGTCCAGGAGTGTCCGCTTTAGGGTACTTGCATGTATCCTTGGACAAGACACTTCATCTGCATCCCAGTCCACCCAGCTGTAAATGGGCTGGGGAGTAACTGATGGACTGACGTCCCATCTGGAGGAGGGTGTAGGCTCTCATTCTCTTCATGCTACGGTCTCTGGCCATCTACAGCTGACCACCATACCTTCTGTCATTAGGCCTTCATTAGGGATAAATGATATGTAGAGTCTCTTCACTGAGGAATGTATCGCTTCATGTATTTTTTTTACACGTGATTTGAATTTTCCCATCATGCACTGCACATCTCTAGCCTGTCATAGCTAGAGGTATGCCACGGGCAAGTGCAGCTCTCACTGGATTTATCATATTAATTAGCGATTTCTTGGACTTACTGAAGAACTTTTCGTACATTGGGTTACTGCTAGTAATACTTTTTTTTTTCCTATGTTAAAATGTCCCTTTCCCCCCCAGACACCTGAAGATTTGCTCTAACACCAGTACAGTGAGGTAACAGAGAGCAGAGAGAAAATAAATCCAAAGTGAAAAGAAAGAGATGGAACTGATGAAATCCTGTTAGAACACACAGCACACATCATGTTCAGGCTTCAAATATCATCTTGATCTCACAGTATATGAACCCTACTTAAAACACATTCATAATTCTCATCTGTTCGTTGGCAGTAGTTTGGTTCATTGATCTTTGAAGCGTGAACCAGCGAATTCTTTTGACACTCACTGTGCTTTGACTCGGGACAATGTGGCCGAGAAAGACAAGACAGACAGGAGGATAAAACCCTTTTGCATGACTCAGTCATGCAAAAGGTTTTTATCCTTGCTTTCGAGGAGGGACAAGCAGAGCAGGCAAGACAAAAGCCTGAGACAGTAGTCCTAAATTCCTGTAGTACCTCCTGTGGGGATTAACTAGGTCTCATTGCTCTCTGACAGCATGGTAAAAAGGCCACGTATACCTTACAATAGACAATTATGGACCACGGGCAATGTTAAATTCACTATGGAAGAAGAAAAACAAATGTGCTCTCCTTCTCTGTTCGGAGTGTGCCCACATGGGAACCTTTGTTGAAAAGAATAATTTTGCATTTAAATTTCTGAGAGAAAAAAGGCAAGGTGAAGCTCAGGGTTTGGTGACATGTTGCTCAGAGAGAAAACTCTTTCTAATGAGTTATTTTAACCTGACAGTAGGTGAGTATTTTCAGCTATGTAGTTATAGCTGGATTTTAGGTAGCTCAGTGGGATAATGAGTTGACCAACCAATATAAAGACCTGGGTTCAATTCCCGATCACGCTACCTGTCTGTGTCCTTGGACAAGATACTTCATCTGCATTGTCTCAGTCCACCCAGCTATAAACAGGTGCTGGTCTTGGCTGGGGAAGTAACCTGCGGTGGACCGGTGTCCCATCCAGGGGGGGACATAGACCTCATCTGCTTCACACTATGGAATGCAGGCATAAGCACCGGCACCAATGGGCCTCAGGGCCTATATAGAGCTTACTTTTTCTTTTCTTTAACCCAGATATCTAAAATGTTGACTCCAGGGTATGTTTGATTGCTCTTCCCCCAGTCCTTTGATCTCCATATCCGTCATTCAACTCAAACTTCCACTCGTTTATGCCATGAAATTCAAGACGTACAGTTCCTGTAAATGCATTCCGTGAAGTCACCTCATGGGAAAGTTTATTCTGAAATGCCATCTTTGACTTGTGATCTGTGGCAGTGATTCATATCTCCACATTCTTCTATCATGCCCATCACACCGATGCAGATAATGTATTGCAGTGATCTCAAACACATTCTATCAAGAGACAAACGAATGCAGGTTTTCACATTTCATCACAGTTTCATCGGAGTCTAAACAGCATGGTAATGTATGGGAAATCTGACTGAAGTAGGCAGTTCTCAAAAACTGAGTGAAAGTACAAGAATTCTACAAATCTAAATGACTTATAGGCTTCTGTGGCTGTGATTGTAGAAACTGTGCAAAGTGCAACTTTTGCCTGTTGGCCCACCAGCCACAACTTTATGGTGGAGTGGAACAGAGAAGGTGCTTAGTTTAAGAAAACAGATCAAATCTAGGCTTGAGTCTCCCATTTGCCTTCTGGCAAACTGTTGCTGAAATTTCATGTCTTCTTTTTCAGAAATCCTTCTCTGTTCCACTTCACAATGAAGCTGTATATCTGGCGATGCAACAGGCAAAGGCTAATCTATGCACAGTTTCTACAATCACAGCCACAGAAGCCTTGGTGGCTTCCCTCACTTGTAGGATTCTTGCACTCAGTTTTTGAGAACTACCTACTTCAGTCAGATTTCCCATATATTACCATGCTGTTCATATTTCTTAATGCTTGATATAAATGAAGTCCAAGACATATTCAGTGACTTGGGAATGTTCATGTATCCATCCCCTGACTTGTCTGAAGAAAACTGTCTGCAAATGTGATGATTTGTATTAAAATAATCCTGAGATTTATTTTGTCCAATTACTTATGAGCTATGAAAATGGAGGAACTATGGATACAGATGGCTGTAATTCTTAAATGGTTAATGTGATATTTTTGTTAAACCCCTTGAATTAAAGCTAACAGTCTACACTACAAGCACATATTGTTTGTTTCATTTCAACTCCATTGTGGTGGTGCACAGAGGCAAAATTACAAAAATTGTGTCACTGTCCAACTACTTATGGACCTGACTGTATATGAGGGTAGTATATTATTAGCTCTTCTTAAATATGAGGAATATTTTGTATAGCTAGGCTTTACCCCCACCCCTGGGGCCCTCACAGGGATCAAAATGTCTCCAATTGCCCACAGGTCCTGTCCTTTTCAGATCCCCACTGTGCAAAACTCAAATTTGTGTTGACATCCCTACCCCTAACCTGGGTATACGGTATAAGTATATGGACTGATCCTTCATTTGGGCTGCACATGGTTTTTCCAGGGAGGAGAATTCAAATGCCAAGGTACAAATTAGCGGTGGGGGATACTCAGCGCACAAGTGTGCCTTATTTGATAGGATCGAGCTGTTTAAAATTCTTGTAGCAACGCATCACGAATGCAGCTCTGATGGAGCTCTTAATGTGCTTCTATCATACTGAAAATATTTCAATTTTCTCCCCCCTTAACGCTACAGTGTGTAGGATTTAGGGGTGTTTATTAGCAGAAATGGAATATAGCATTCATAACCACCTGTTCATTAGTGTATAATTACCAGCAACAACAAATCCATGTATTTTCATAAGCTTAAAATGAACCTTTCATATCTACATGAGAGCGGGCCCCCTCATGGAGGCTGCCATGTTGCACCGCCATGTTAAACAGCAGCCCAAAAGGGACATACTTAGTCCGCCTTTCGCATTTTGCAGCCCAGCTGGAAGACTGAAGAAAAAAGAAAAGGAATCTGTGTTTGCTCCCCTATGCACTGTCTACTTGTTGCTTGTGCAGGCTAACAAGTTTGAGAACCCTGATTTTTGTGAAATGGAGGATCATGCATATTGCTTAGCACAAGAGAAGGCAAGGGAGCATGAATCACTGTCACCGAAGAAGTGAAAACATGAAGGGAAACAAAATCATTACTCACAATGGCCACTAGAATGACAATCTCACCACCAGATGGCACTAAATCCTACACACTGTAGCTTTAACTCTCATACCAACACCTTCATAAATTCCACAGCCTAGGCATGTACCCAGATGGGTAAGTCCATCTCCTCCAGGGTGTTAAAAAAATAACTCAAAAACAATAAATGCTATCATCTTGTAACTCACCAAATTAAAAGAGCATATAATAAGGACAAACCCATTAAAATTGGGTTAACTTAGATACACGAGATTAATCCAAAAAGCAACTTTGTTCCGTAGATGTGTCTGCCACCTGCTGGATGCTGGATAGATGATGGATTAGGAGCAGGTGTGGTTATCAGTGAAAGACGCAGGCCATACGTGGAGATGTAAACCCTTACTTTATGATTTCACAGGGTTTACATTTTAAAAGTCAAGTAACACAATCACAAGCCCACACAACCCTGCCGGAAGGATTTTGCATTACAGACAGTTCTTCCTTCTATCTCTGTCTCTAACAACATATATGAGGTTTTGAAGTTACATGTACATACTCAACAAAAATATAAATGCAACACTTTTGTTTTCACCCCATTTTTTAATAAAATATTAAAATAAATAAAAAGATGTAAGACACCTTCTGTGCGCATAAAAGGATCATTTCTCTCAAATTTTGTTTACAAATTTGTTAAAATCCGTGTTCATGAATCTCTCACCTTTGCCAAGATAACCCATCCACCTGCCAGGTGTGGCATATCAAGATGCTGATTAAACAGCATGATTATTGCACAGGTGTGCCTTGGACTGTTCAGAGTAAAAACCTACTCTAAAATGTGCAGTTGATCCTGAAAAAAGATTATTATTAGGCACTGAACTATAGTATTGTTTCACATAGGACTAAAGATCAGTGATGCACGGGTCCATTCACGATGCCCATGATACCTGATGCTTTAATTCAACCTGACCGTGACTCAAACCGCGAATATTAATAAAGACAAAATGATGCCCAACCTGAAAAAATGGCATTGCAATAACTGCATAGAATGCAACCAGCACTGTTGTTGTCTTCCTGAATAACTTCTCCAAATACCTCCCACACATTAGTTTTATTTGAGATGTGCTTTTTTTATTTTAAATTCTCCCGTCTCCCACTTCTCCCGCACTCTCCATGTCCACTCTCCAATCACACAGGTGTCTGTGGTCAGCACATGATGCATCTTTTCACGACTGGAGTTATTCAACCAATGATGTTTTACAAAACAATTACGGTATTTCTTAAACATTGATATTAGACTTTTGGTAATATTTGACTAATATACTTAAAATTTATTTTCACTGACCCGCCTGCAAATGACATGATATCATTAAAAATATTTTTGCTTGAGTCATAACCACGGGTGACCACGTGCACCCGCTAATTTAGGATAAGCTCATGCATCACTGCTACAGATACTGTCAACACTTATTTATTATTTTTGTGTTTTGTGTTACAGTGCAACACATCTCCTTGAATTAAAGCTGATAGTCTCCACTACAAACACATAATGATTGTTTCATTTGAACTCCATTGTGATGGCAGAGATACAAAATTACAAAAAAATGTCACTGTCCAAATAAACCTTTTCACCTGACATTTAGTAAATACGGCTTATTTATAAGATCATTGTTTCAATAACATTTAAATTTGTTTGTATTATTTGCAGTTATAATTTTACTAAAAAAAATAATATCAGGGGTTTTTTTCAATCAAGAAATTCTTTTTGTGATATGTTTATCCACAGTTTTAGATAAACGGGTGCTTTTGTGAAACAATTAGGCTGAATCAGCATACAAGCTCACAAAGTCAAAATGAAACATTAATTTTGTATTTCCAAATTATTACCTTATTATTTAGTGATTCGACTGAATTGTTGATTTTTCAGCCAGTAATAAATATATAGGGCAACTTTGCACATTGGGAAAGTGGTGGCCGAAAGGTTAGAGAAGCAGGTTTGTGACCAGAGCGTCATAGATCAATTCCCCAATCAGATAGGAATATCACAAACATGCCCTTTACAGTGAAAAACAAAACAAACAGAAAGCCTCAAGAAATTGTTTCAATTGGTTCAATCAACCAAATTAACTTGAGTATTCACAACTGAAGCACTTTTTTAAGTTGGTCCAACAATTCTCTTTTTTCATTGTTCTTAATCCCCCAAGTTGCTCCTGGTGTGCAATTTCTGGCAGCAAGTTGATTTGTGTGTGTGTGTGTGTGTGTGTGTGTGTGTGTGTGTGTGTGTGTGTGTGTGTGTGTGTGTGTGTGTGTGTGTGTGTGTGTGTGTGTGTGTGTGTGTGTGTGTGTGTGAAGCATAATTGTAAAGTGTGCTGAGGGTCTGCTTCAGATGGAAAAGGGACCATAAAATGCATTCAATGTACAATTTATGCAAAATTTACAGTTCATGATTCGTGTTTACACTGTGTTTGTAATTTAATATAGCGAGTGACGTCATGAGCGTTTGAGACTGCGAGAGAGCCGTATCAGTAGGAACACACAGTTTTCCTACCATACAATGAAGTAATTTTTAATATATATACCTTTATATATACCTTTTAGATGATACACAGCCATCTGGCTGTGGTGACTCCCTCACAAGATGCCAATCACATTTCACTTTCTAGGTGTGTCACCGCTAATTTATACACAATTCAAATGTTTGTGATATTCCAGACGAGGGATAAATATCTAAGATTCTAACCAGAAGTTTCCACTTTAGGAATCAATCGTCTATACAGATGCTCAACATCAATGGATTACAAATTTGCTGCTATTGTGAAAAATATTGTAGTTATTTGCAGCATTTATCTTTCAGTTTTAGCTGAGTACAGACTGTTGGGATACATTTGGTTACAGTTTGATGATATTTATCTGACATCTGTTTCGAAATTTGTGGTTTCACCAGTGTCTTTTGTCGTGAAACCTGGAGAAATGTTTGGGGCTGGCCTGAACTACAAATTCCTGAATTATGGGACAAAACCATAGACTATATACCTGAAAAATCCTTCATGACATCACCCACAGGTTTTCTGAAGAGCTAGTTTGCTTAAGTGGGGCAGCTCTAGGTGTTGACATCTTGGCAGTGTCTCATTCCGCCTAACTCCTGGAAAACCCATAAATGGGTAAAGGGGTGGAATGTCGGCAAGACCGGTGTGACCTGGGTGGGGCAAATGAAGCGCAAACACTATCTCGAAGTTATCAAGCTAGCTAAGGCTAACAATCTAGGTAACATGGGCTCGAGTGACTTGTTAATGCATATTTTAGCAGATTGGGTGGTGGCTTTTATAACGGGTGGCTTTGAAGCGGGTATTAAAACTATGAATGACATATAGCCTCAATAACTGTGGCGCTATCAGTGGAGCTATTGATAGCTGCTAATTAGCGCTAATGGTGCTAACATACAAATTAAATAATATTTCAATTTCAATTGCCAAAAATAATGGAGCACTGACTTAAGAAGATCCATTAGTATAATTAATGGCACAGCAAGCCGTATTATCTCATATTTGTATTGAAATGCTAACTATACAGACCAAAATCATTTTTGGTACCAGGATGTAAACATACTTATTTCTGCTGTAAAATTGGACATTTTAACATGGTGTTCTACGGGGAGTGATTCATTTTTGGAGCCAGCCTCAAGTGGCCATTCTAGGAACTGCAGGTTTTGGCACTTTGGCATTGGCTTCATTTTTCAGCACTGGAGGATGCCGCTTGGACAAAACCAGCCAATTAAAAAAATTTTTTTAAAAAGCATTGCAAGATGGTCTGTATTTTGGGCCGTGGTGAATGGATGCGCTCTGACGAGTGCCTTTTGTGTGACACTTTTTAAAGTGCTTAACAATGTCAAATAAAGCCCAGCACACTTTCACATTCATAGCAGTAAATGGAACGGAAATAGAGGACGGCATTATGACTTAAGTTCTGTGGTTAGAGAACAGTAACTACCTTCTGCGTCAGAGGCATCTTGAACTCTTTTTAGTGGCTATGGAACACTTAAATACAGACAGCTCTGGCTTCGTCAAGGCCATAAAGCATAAAGAGGACTTATCTAGAGTTGAAAGCTAGGGACAGAGCCCATAGATGAGTAATGATCTCTTAATGTGGTGGACTGTCTCTCCCTCCCAGCCCCTTTTTTTTCTGTCCTCCCCCATCTCCCACTCCCAACTCCTACATTAGCAGGGATAATAAATGGGTCTCCGGCATCACAAGCAT
This sequence comes from Chatrabus melanurus, assembly GCA_900302635.1. Taxonomy (NCBI): domain Eukaryota; kingdom Metazoa; phylum Chordata; class Actinopteri; order Batrachoidiformes; family Batrachoididae; genus Chatrabus; species Chatrabus melanurus. Next base: position 10,400 of record OMMV01190566.1, read on the forward strand.
AAACTTTTTATGACCCACCTAACCAGCCTTATCAAATGTGGATGTGATTACTCCACCAGGTGACAGATGGAGAGATGGATGGACAGACGTGAAGGCAGGGATGGGCCGCGGGGGAGAATGTGCAGACTCGTGTCTGGTGATTATGTACAAGAAGGACCGATGCGTGCAGAAAAGTTGGAAGAGGAAGTGCAGACATAAAGGACGAGGAATTAAAGACGAGAGCCAAATGAGGGAGGTGAGGAGTGGGAGGATGGGAGTGTCTTGAGTGGTGCACTGAATGGGCCGGTAAGATGGAGTAGACAGGCTGTATGGACTGAGCTGAAAGGCGCCTTTCTCCTCTACACGATAACTTTGATCCCTCCAGTTTCAACACACCAGTCAGCAATATTGTTAAGCAGTGGTAGGTTAATACTTTAACCAAGTCCTGGTGTGGAGACGAAGGGAGGGGGTGACCCTGCACCCATTTTTCTACTCCTGGTGAAACTTGTCTCGATGGCTTTGACTAAACGACATCAAAACAATTTCACAAACTTAGTATCATCAGCACAGGGGTTTAAGATTTCTCACATGATTTGATTTCACTGACATTTCTAAGTTTAAATAATTAAGGCAGACAAGTATCTGAAACAATTTAGTATAGACTTACTTCTTCATTGGCGCATTGGAAAATTGCATCTTGATGTCAATTGTTACAATGAAAGAGGTTTGAGTCTGCTCCTGGTTTTGTAGATGATACCACACTTAAACGTAGCCCCAACTGTTCCCTGTGTAAGGAGTAAGGAAACATTCAGAGAATCCCTAATAAGGTCCTGAGAAATCCCACAAACAAAAATAAATATGGCTGTCCTTGGTATTGAATCTTGTGCGGTGACAAGACTGAAAATATGTGCATTTTATGGCACAAAAACACTATGTAGCGTGGTAATATTTAGGCAAATGTGAAGTCAGTACTTTTCCAATGACGCCTTGAAATAATCCCAACAACAAAAACAAATATGGCTGCTCTTGGTGTTGATCTAGTGTGGCCATTTTATGGCATAATAACACGATGCAGAGTGGTAACATTTAGGCAAAATGAAAAGCGGCTAATTTCCCAATAGAGGCGATTCCTAAAGGCCTCTCTATGCTTCGACGCCGTCGTGCACCTTTCGAAGTTCTGCGTCGCGTTGGTCCGTGTCGCTGTGCAATTCACCGCCAGAACTGAAGGGGGCGCAAACTTGTTGATCGTTTGTTTACCTTCCGGCTTTGTTCCTGCTGCGATCAATCGCGACCAAGAGAAATAAATAAATAAAGAGCGGTGTTGCAGTTGAAGATGATCAATATTGAACAGCAAATGCTTTTATTGAAAATGTGGCGGCGAAAATGAAAACGGAGACACGTGTGGAGGTCGTCTGTACGTCCACTGAACAAATCGAGGCGGAGGACGGGCGAATATTATGACACACGGGCGGATAAATGCACTTCAGGTATTTTTGTTTGTTATTTGCAACCATTCATAAACACCAGAACACACACAGCACGCCGATTCATGCCGGCCAGAGGCTGGCCGTGTCGCCGACCAATCACAGCCCTTG
>OMMV01190567.1:0-10823 GCA_900302635.1 Chatrabus melanurus
TTCAGCTAAGACGCCCACACCATCAGACAGCAGGGGGGGGGGGGGGAGAGTGCTCATTTTTACACGATTTTGAAACCTAATTTTATATACCTAGCGATATTTTTGAGCATTAAAATTTGGCTAGGTTGGTAATATGTTTTTCTGTGGTTTGACCAATTCAAAACACAGATTGGATTTCACTTTACAGGCACTTTAAGGTCTATGGAAAACTGGGGAAAAAATGGGTTTTCACTTTTAGTTTTTAACACCCACATGTGGGAGCACATGTTGGGGTATTGTTTTTGGTCCTGTGTGTCCATCCGTGTCTGAACAAAAACCAATTTGGGCCAAACTTCGTGAAATGATTGAGGTCAACCTGTGACAAATTGATTTTTTGACAAAGGTCAAAAATTTTGGCACAATATTTATATACACAGAAAGGGACATTTACAGTAGAATGGCTATGCGATTACTATTAAACTCTAATAAGAAGTCAAGTATTACCTTTTTTATTGGTCACATGACCTTTGATTTTGGATGACCATGAAATGTCAAAACTTTGTCTGGATTTGTTGTTCCTTCTGATGAAAGCGATCTGGAGATCAGCTGTGTAATGTTGTTTGAATTTGGTCTTGTCCGCTTCGTTGACCAGGTGGCGTATGACTCTCGGTCTCACTTAAGAGCTCCAGGACTGTCGTCCTCTCTGCCCAGTTCCTCTGGTGGCAAGCCGTAAGTTTTCCACTCCAACATGCATGCAACACAAACAGCTATCCAACATGAAACAAAATGTTAACACACAAATATCATCATTCACTCTATTTGTGTTACAGAGACTTGTTATTTCTATCCAGTTCCATGGCAAATTTGTCTTTAAAACGCTGAGCTTGGGCTGATTCTCTAAAACCTTTGTTACACTTTGTGGGTACATATTAATGGAACATTATGTACATTTTTAGCATGGATGCTTGAAGTACATTCCTATCGTCTAACTTTTGAAGTAAACTGATCATTTAAACGTTTTTCCCCTCTGGCAACACTAATTAAAAAATCTAAACTGAGCAAGATAAGATGTTGAAGCTACAATGGAAATGATTAATCCATACTGTGGTCAGAAACAATAATGGATCCTTCTAGCTTCCTGTATACATTCTTCTTTGTTGTCTGAATTGTGGGTTTTTTTGTTATTTGCTGCAGAATAGCTGTTCATTTTTGCAGTGCTAATTTGGAATCATAAAACAGCCATGACTCCCAACTGCTACAGTATTGATCAGCCATTAGTGACGGAAACACTGAGTCTGCCCTGTAATACAATCTGCCATAATGCATTCTGCCTACAGCTACAGCGAGCCAAGTAATTGCAGGAATTTGCACAAATATTACTGGATTTCCAAGGCCATTATGATATTGTCAGTCTTTACAACCAGCACACTGACATCTGGTTTTGTATTTACCTGTAGCCTGTCCAGTTTCACTCACTCGTTCATTGATTTGTTCCACCTCCTCCCTCGTGTTTCTGGCCCGCGTCCTTCCACCCCTTCAATCTTCTTTGCAGTACCTACTGCTTCTGTCGTACTTTAAATTTAGCTGTAGTTCTGAAGTATCGATTTATTGTTCTTCTCTGTCTTTGGCTCCTCTCCAGCGCCTACTCGTTCCATGTGAGCGCAGACGGCCAGATGCAGCCGGTACCTTTCCCCCCTGACGCCCTGCTGGGCCCAGGAATCCCACGGCACGCCCGACAGATCCACACCTTGAACCATGGAGAGGTGGTGTGTGCCGTCACCATCAGCTCCTCGACACGCCACGTCTACACCGGCGGCAAGGGCTGTGTCAAGGTGTGGGACATCAGCCAACCCAGCAGCAAGAGTCCCATGGCCCAGCTGGACTGTCTGGTGAGACACGGGAGAAATTAAAGGGCTGACATTATACACCAGTTTGGCAAGCTAATATATTATATAGGGGTGTGCATCTCTTATAAAACGATCCGATACGTATCTAGATACATGGGCTATACAGGGACGATACTTTTTATTATGGAATGATTCAGTTTGGTGCAATGCGATGCAATCCAGTACAACTCTGTTTAATGTAGACATTCATTTTCCATGATAAATTAGAATAAACTAAAAGTGGCTTTGCTTCCCTTCAAAAGTTTGTTTTATAAAAGACAAGGGACCTTCTTCAGGTTTCTGCTACTGTGCTACAGGACGTTGGCACTGCCTCTGCTCACCTTTTGTTAACCACTGGGGGCAGCACCACATACAGTAGCAGAAAGCACAGCATAGAAGAAGCCAGCTGTTTGTAGCCTGTTAATGTAGCATAAATTGCACAGCATAACGTTCCTGTTCTGAACCAGTACGGCAGATTAACTAATAGTGAACCGAATGTAAAGTCCAAAACGGGTACATTTACCCGTTGTACTGCCTACCACTATCAGACATGTTGCTTTTAATTTTACCTCACAGGCAAAGTTAACATTCCTGTGACTAGGCTTGCGAAGGCCTCGCACCGACCTTTGAACTTTTGCAAGAGTTTGAAGGCGCGGAAGTAGCAGTGAAACAGTTTAAATCAGCTGATCCATAACGTTAAAATCAAGCCATCGATCGGTTCATAGTACATTTAGATCAATACAGGGGTCCACATGTTGATGGAGTCGTATCTTTTACCTTTAAATCAGTTTCCAGTTTGTATTAGTGAATTGTTAGACCCCTACTGATCGAGGTTAGCAGGTGTCTTGAAAACAGGTATTAAAATTTGTAACCCAAAAATACCCAATAGATACTAAGGTGATGCAGCTTAAGAAAAAAAAAAGTAAAAATCAGGCCAACATAAAATCTGTTTCTGTGCCTGTTGCTATAAATGGAAAACACCTGTCTGACCACGCCCCGATGTGAAGGTGGAATCTGCCCCACACACACACATCTCACACAGCAAGCAGCAAGTGTTCAGATATGTCTAAAACGGAAAACGCTGGTTAAACTCGCACTGGTTTTGAACATGTTCAAAATTTCCCAGACCTCGGCCAGATTTACAGCCACCATGGCCCGACTCGCGCTCGGCTCCATGCAGGCTCGGCACAACTCGCCATCCGATTTTCACACTGGACATGGAAAAGGTGAAATCAAGATATCAAGACTTGATGTTGCCTGGAGTGTACACTAAGTTGCTTGGGGAAAAGAGCCGAGGTGCGCCAAGCTCGGCCAGGTGTGAGAGCTGCTTAACTGTTTTATGGAAGCTTAGCCCGGGAGCTAGTCGTACTTCCCATATATGCCACACAGTAAGTAACAGGAGAGACTATGCAGACCCGAACCTTAACCTGAGATAGTTCTTGCATAATGGAGGAATTTCAGGAAAAAAATTGTGCTGGGAAAACGTGAGGTGTGGATTCTATTTGAAAACAAATACTGCAAAAAAACAAACTCGGGTTCCACCAAGAATCAAGCCTGCATTGTCGGTCCCACCCACTACACTATGGATTCACTGGGTTTGAGGAGATTGTAGCTTTAAGTAGGTGCAAATGTGAGGTTTGATGCTGTTTCACATGAACACAGCAAAGCAACAAAGTACGCTTCCACTAAGAACTGAGCTCATATTGACTGATTTAGGCAGGAAGTATAGTTAGCTTTCAGGCTATAACAGATGATTGGTTAACAACAACGTGACAAAAAGTACGCGGTCAAAAAATATAAACGCATGCATGTTTTCACGTTCATACAGAATTTTCACAGAGCGGACTTTGTGCCCTATTTTGATTTTGTTCATTATCAAAATGTCCACATCATTGTCCTCAACTGCAAAGTCTCCTGCATATTATTACAGGCGTCACTTTAACTGCTGCCTTTGTCTTATCTAATCAGAACAGGGATAACTACATCCGTTCCTGTAAAATCCTTCCTGATGGACGAACCTTAATTGTTGGCGGGGAAGCCAGCACGCTGTCTATCTGGGATTTGGCCACGCCCACTCCTCGCATCAAGGCGGAGCTGACGTCATCAGCCCCTGCCTGTTACGCTCTGGCTATCTCTCCCGACAACAAAGTCTGCTTCTCCTGCTGCAGCGACGGCAACATCGTCGTCTGGGACCTTCACAACCAGACCCTGGTCAGGTGAGAGGACGCTCATTAGGGTGCAAACCTCCAACGAGGAATAAACCATCCATATTAAAATTCTGCCTCTTCTACATTTAACATTCAAGAACTTTATTGTCGGTGTGCAGACGCGATAAAATTGCAATTGTGTGATCCTCAATGGTGCAATGTGTTCAGGTCAGATATTACAAACAACCCCTTTTTTCCCTCCTTCCCTCGTTTTAGTTCAATGGCATTAGTAGCCAAAATAAGTAAATAAATAAATAAAATGTGGTTTTTGTGGAAATATTGCACGGAGCCAAATGTCGCACTGGTATAAAGTGATGAAGTGTGAGTGGACGCTGAACAGTAGCCAGACTTGGGTGTTTGAGTTTAACAGCTCCACAGCTTTAGGGGGAAAAGCTGTTTTTCAGTGTGTGTTGTATGTGTGCAGATTGATCTGAAGCCTGATGGGAGGAGCTTAAACAGCCGGGGTCCATGGTGCATCATGTATTGTAAATGGACTGCATTTCTATAGCGCTTTTCCATCTGAAGCAGATGTTCAAAGTGCTTTACAATGATGCCTCACATTCACCCACGCACTCACACACCGATGTCAGGGTGCTGCCATGCAAGGCACTCGACGGCACATCGGGATTAAGGACCTTGCCCAAGGGCCCTTAGTGATTTGCCGGTCTGACAGGGGTTTGAACCGAGGAGCCTCTGGTCTCAAGCCCACTGCTTTAACCTCTAGACCATCACCTCCCTAACAAACAATTTTACACCTCACATGAGAGTTTTGTAGAGGTGTTCCAGTGATGACATCATCATGCCAGCGATGTCTAGCACACAAATAACCTTCTTTGTGGTGGTAAAAAGTTGGATGTCTTATAGACTCAGAGAAGAGGAGAACCTGGATGAGGGAGAAATATTTCAGGATCTACAGAAGTGGAGGAAATAAAACAAGGTAAAAGGGAGGAAGGAAAAATTAATTACAGTGTGAGTCCTGCTCACCCAACCCTGTGATCAGGTGAGGAGAAACAATGGGAGGAGGGATGAAACAGCAGTGTGAACTTCCACAAGAACATTCTGGTAAGGGAGGAGGAGAGAAACGATTGCGGTTAGGTAAGGAGGAACGGGGAGAATCGGGTGCGTCAGGTGAAGGTGGACGGAAGGAAGGAGCAATTAAAATAAATGTGGTGTGACAACTCCACAACTAGCCTCTGAAAGACATGCAGAGAGGGTTTGTTCATCTCTCCTGTGGCTGCAGGCAGTTTCAGGGCCACACGGACGGGGCCAGCTGCATCGACATCTCCAACGACGGCACCAAGCTGTGGACGGGGGGGCTGGACAACACCGTCCGCTGCTGGGACCTCCGAGAGGGACGGCAGCTGCAGCAGCACGACTTCACCTCACAGGTACGCACGCAGCCGTGCGCGCCACGCACGCAGCTGTGCACACCACCCACGCAGCCGTGCACGCCCATGGGAACAAGTTATTGTAGATACCTCGAGGGGACACAAAAAGTGACGCATTGCAGAGTAAATGTGCACATCAGCTTGGAGGTATCCACAGAGACGCACGTGAACAAACACACACACACCCGCGTGACTTTACGCCGCTCGCTCTCTCGTTCACTCGTCACAGTAGAGCTGCACAGTCGACCACTGCTGTCAGATGAGGTTCGATCTGCCACGTAATGACTTTCTCCCCATCTGCGTCGTTATTTGGTCTGCTATTTACTTCTTATATCTTCTTTCTTTGTTTTCTGTTTTGCCTTGTCTTTCAAATTTAAGCTGTTCTTATTCATGTCAATATCTCTCTCCACCTTCCTCCCTCCCACCGTCCGTTGGTTCCATCCTCCCCACGTCTGTCTCCAGATCTTCTCTCTGGGATACTGTCCGACGGGTGAGTGGCTGGCTGTGGGGATGGAGAGCAGTAACGTGGAAGTCCTGCACGTCTCCAAACCCGACAAATACCAGCTGCACCTCCATGAGAGCTGCGTTCTCTCCCTCAAGTTCGCTTACTGCGGTATGCGCACGCCAGAATGACTGAACCCAAAAATATTTCAAGCACACTGGTTGTTCTTCTCTTTGCTGTTATCTCTACACTTCTGTTAAAAATGACGTACGTGTGTCCGTTACTGCAGGCAAGTGGTTTGTGAGCACAGGGAAAGACAATCTGTTGAATGCATGGAGGACGCCATATGGAGCGAGTATTTTCCAGGTGAGAGACCAGCTCCATGCTCCCACAATGTTTATGTTCTGTCTACATTATGAGGTTGGGAAAAATTAATGCATCGTCTTTTATAATCTATGAAATGTTTGAAACTTAAAATATGATAAATATTCTTTTGAATGGGAGAACTTGAATTTTATGCATGAATATAGTCACTGTTGTGTTTAATGCATTTGAATGACCTTTTAAACCAAACCAGAATCCATTCTCTGAAAAATTCTTGAGACCAGCTGCTGGAACATCTTCAAAGGTTGTAAAAATTTGAACCATAAATTTGGTATCACACACATAAAAAGCACAATATATTATTGCATGCTTCTGTATTTTGAATTTTAAGTGATTTAAGTAAATCAAAAATACCTGTTTAAGGCTAAATTCAGTGGGTCCCGAACTGGGTGGTGCAAAGTTATTGGAGGGTGGAGGGTCGAGTGTGAATACCTGCTCAAAAAATATGAAGTACAACAGTAATTCAATGAGTCTGATTCATGTTGGACCAATGAACAGGACTGCTTGTTATCAAATGGTGGCCCACGGGCCGGATGTGGCCCTCTTATGTAATGTTTTGTGTCCCCAACAGGCACTGATTATTTATATGTTTGCTTGTGTAACTCTGGTCTTTCTAAATCTGTGCACTGGTGAGATTGTATGAATTGAAAAGATTATTTTAAATTTTTTTTAAATATAATATGTATGAACTATCGAATACCAGTTCACTGTAAAGCATTTCAAACTAATTTAACTTGGAAATGAAAGTTCACCTGTTGCCTTGAAAATGCAAGGTAACTCAACTTAAAGAATACCTTTATTTCAACTGAGAAATTAAATTTGAAATAGTCATTTTTGTTTACCACATAGTGTTTATATGTTTGTTGGAATTCTGATATATGACCTATGTGCGGTGCAGAACTATTTGATTATGTCTATGATTCAACATTGGTTTAAAGAAGAAAAAACTCTTAAGCCAAGGGAACTATTTTTTCGCGATCTGCCATGCTTTCCAGTCTCACCTTTTTTTCTTTTCTTTTTCCCCCCAAACTGATAACTTACAAACCCAAGTATAATAAACAATTACAGATCTGACACAGCTCAAATAGTCAACACAATGAATTACTGTAAGTTGAACTTTCTAAAACTCATACAGTTGAGTTGAAAATCTAAAGCTTGTCAGACCTCTTTGAGTCAAAGAGAAGTAAGTCAAGTCAAGTCTGGTAGCATGTGCCAGTGCCACACTACGCAGCATCCACAACACCGCGGAACCACCTTGGCAACCACCCAGGCAGACAAACGGTCCTTCCCCACCTCTCGAAAGTAACCATCTATAAGCCACAGCTAGGTCGAGTGTGGGCGAGCCCTTGGCCTTCTCAAGCCACCGATGCGCTGGATCATGCAAAGACAAACGCGCCACATGGCAAAAATGCAGAAGCTCACGCTCCCTCATGATGCAAGTGATACTCATCTTAGGCTCCCGAAGTAACGTTTGACACAAAGTCATTCCAGCGGTACCCAAGGATCCTCCGAAGAGACCTGGTACCAAAGACATCCAGTCATCTCCTTAAGTCACTGTTTAGTGTCCAAGTCTCCCAACCATACAGTAAGACAGGTAGCGCTTGAACTCTCAAGACTTGGACCTTTGTTCTCCTGCAAAGATATCGGCATTGCCAAACACCTCTGTCCAGTGACCTCATGACTCCATAAGCTCTCCCTAAGCATCTCGATTTCAAAGGCCGATGACCCAGAGACATGAATGTCACTGCAGAGATAAGTGAATGTCTCTACAAGTTCAACATCATCATCACATGGAGATACTCTTCTGATGGCTGAGCCCAGGAAGTCATTAAAAGCCTGGATCTTAGTTTTGATCCAGGACAATTGCAAACCCAGAAACTCTGATTCCTCACTCAGCTTCTGAAGGGTATGCTTGATTCAGCAAAGATCACAGCATTGTACATGAAGTCAAGGTCAGTAAACCTTTCCTTTCCAACAAAAGCACCTAACTCGCTGGTTTCCACAACCCTACCCACCACCCAGTCCATGCAAGTATTGAACAGCGTAGGAGCCACAACACATCCCTGACAAACACCAGTTTTCACTGGGAAAAACCACTCCATACAGCACTCACAGTTTCTGTGTATAGGCTGGCAATGATGTCCAGCAACTTCTTGGGAATCCCACGAACTCTCAGGATGTCCCAGAGAGCAGTCCGATCAACTGAATCAAACGTTTTGTGAAAATCAACATAGGCTGCAAAAAAGCGCTGCTGATATCGTAAGTGGACATAAATAAATGGGGCTGAAATGTTTCACTGCATCAGTTTACAAACTGTACGAGAGTTTGCTTGTGATTCGATAGCGACCACTTTGTTTGATTTTCAAAAAAGTTGAACCGAAGAAACCTGACCAGAGTTTGATTCAAAGGGAATGAACAAGGCAATTATGGAAATATAGCACTGCTTGGGTCCAAGAGAATTTGGCCACCAGATTTTATATTTATAATACAAAATAGCTGCATCTATAAAAAAAAAAATTCAAACATTGTGCAGGGACCCATGAGAGCAGGAGGAGCGAGAACAGTAAACAACAGTAACAACAATAGTAATGTTGTGTTTTGAATCAAGTGTTAACTGTAGGTGGTTGTTACCACCGATTTGGATCGTGCAGCTTTGGAGGCGGAAAAACTGCATAAGATTGCAGGAAGAGGGGGACAGAGAGAAAAGAGCTACAGCAGAAAAAAGGAGAGTTAGTGGCATGCATTTACCTGGTATTATCAGAAGAAGAGAGGAGGATGGAGCAGGGAGGAGGATAAAGAGACGCTCAGTGCATCATGGGAAGTCCTGCAGTAGCCTCGGCGTATGGACCATTTCAATAATGGCCGCCAACCGGTGCTGCGCAATGCATTGTGGTTTTGCTTGTATCCAAAAACAGTTCCCACATTACCAGAGTTTGACAAGGATAGTACTCACTCAGATGACATTAAAGTGATCGCGCAGTTATAGTTGCGATACTTATGTGGTAACAGAAAAAAATAATAAAATATTCTTTAAGTAAAAGGTGGAACACATGCCTTTGACCTCCGGCGCTGTTTGGATACCCATAATTCAACGCGTGCGCATGCACGGCACTCAGAAGCACTCAGAAATTCAAAGTGCTTTACAGCAGCAATTGCATATCATCAGTGCCATAAAACATTACAATTAAAAAATAACATGTAGAGATAAACGATAAGCACCCGTTAAACACGACGCTGAAGTGCGTTACTCCTGATTATAGGTTTGAGAGAACAAATGTGTCTTAAGTCTGGATTTAAAAGCAGCTTCAGACTGCCTTATCTCAGCAAGCAAAGCGTTCCATAGAACAGGCACACAATATGAAAAGGCTCTGTGGCCCACAGACCACTTCTTTATGTTTGGGACACAGAGTAATCCTGCATTCAGAGAACACAGAGTACGGGACGGCACAGAGGGTTTAACAAAATCTCCCAGGAAGGACTCCTTCCTGGGAGATTTTGTTAAACCCTCTGTGCCGTTTTGTTAAACGGCACAGGGTGGCCCTCTGTGGGCCACAGAGCCTTTTCATATTGTGTGCCTGTTCTATGGAATGCTTTGCTTGCTGAGATAAGGCAGTCTGAAGCTGCTTTTAAATCCAGACTTAAGACACATTTGTTCTCTCAAACCTATAATCAGGAGTAAAATTTAAGTGGTCTAGCGCCCTCCTTCCGAAGGAAGGGGATCCCACAGATTCTCAGGATGTCCCACAGAGCAGTCCAATCGAGTCAAATGCTTTGCGAAAATCAACATCGGCTACGAAGAAGCACTGCCGATATTCACGTTTGCGTTATGAGTACTTGCAGTGCTAGGATGCAGTCGGAGCCATCAGCATACCTTTAACCTGAGGGACTTTAGTGGAGCAATCATTCCTTTTAAATCGTGCACAACACACACAGCGTGTGTTTGTGTCGGGCTGATAGTGTTTTTGAAGTTATCTCTCTGAAGTTTCTGAGCTCTGGGGACAGAAGAGAGGGACTGGGGCGGTTTCACACAAAGAGAAATCTAAACAAATTTGGGATTAAATTTGTTGATTCAAGGTGACTATCTGAGGTTTATCACAGTGTGCCGACTGCCAAACAGCCACAACACACAACAAATGTGATGTTGAGACATGAAAGTGCCGACAGTAACGTTTTCAGCTGAGCTGGTCCGTCTCCGGGTGCGAGTGAAACTAGTTCGGGGAGATGAAGGTGCGTCTAAGCGGTCATGATGTTTTTGCACCGGGCAGGTTTGGCGGCTCTGAGGACTGAATGTTGGCTATCTGCTTTGTTGTCCAAATGCCAAATGTTTCTCCTGCCAAACGCCTCCCTCCTCTTTAACACAATCTTTCTGTTTATCGCTCTTCTTTCCAGTTTTCCCTCCTTCTCATTTTTGCTTCTGTTTTCCTTGTAGTCTGTTCTCCCTCAGCTCATTTGCTCCTTTTTATCTGTCTCTTCCAATCTCTCGGCACCTGTTCCGCTCCGGCTTTTTTCTCCGTCCTTGACTTTCTGATTATCCCTG
>OMMV01190570.1:0-12394 GCA_900302635.1 Chatrabus melanurus
CGGCTCCATCTGCCACTACTACGCGCTGCCCCCCAAGCCCAGCGAGCACGCCACCGACAAGAAGGTCAATAAGCACCGCCAACATCGCCAAAACATCACTTCCTCCATTTCACATTCAGCCCCCACCCACCCCGACATGTATGGCTGCACGAGTAATCATCAGGAAAATGTCAAGTGTGACGCTGCAATTTACGTAATTCAATAAATATATAAAAAAATAAAAATAAATTATTCTGACCTTTTACAATGTAATTTCAGGCCAAAAATAAGGCAGCTTGGTGGCGTCAAGACATTTTTGTTTATCTTTATTTTGTTGATGATTGTTGGGACCACTACTATTGGCGGATTTGAGCAATTAGCTTTTCAAATTTAAATGTTACACAGAACCATATTAAATTTCTTAAAGGTGTAGTCCCTTTCGATTTCCCCCCAAATTATTGACAAAATTCAGTTTGTGTTGAACTCTAATTATTATAAAGTACCTTTATTTCCGTGGCATATCTCAAAATTACAGCTAATTTTGTTGCTTTTAAAGCATTTTTTAGCGAGTTTGCTCCATGAGATTTTGCCAACAACATGCAGGAGGAATCGCATGTGTGGATGTGCAAGGTTTGAAGTTCATGCTGCATTCAATGGAAACTGGGAACTCAGAATTTCCGATTTACATTCTAAAAAAGCTACGATAAAATGTTATCTAATTTTGGCCAACCAACTAAATGCATAACTGTAACTAATGTTACACGGCACAAAGCTATGTGGATGTGTGTTGCCTTACTTGTCCAGCAGATATCCAGCAAAACGTTTGTGTGAAACATATCCAGATTTTATCCTGATTTCTTCCCAGTGGGATCTCTGGTAGCCTATGTTTATTAGCACTTTCTTTCTACTTAAATTTTACATAATTTTTGGCGCTTTCCATTGTACTTGAAGGTCTACCACCTTTTTTCGGCGAGCAACATTTAGCAGTGGCGCTCAAACCTCTAACGGCATAGTTTCCCAGCATACCATTCGGTAATAATAATAAATTTATTTATAGAGCACTTTAAATGAAAGAAATCAACAAAGTGCTGAACATACAGTAACTCCAGAACAACAGAAAACAAAGATCCCACATCCCCGGGTAAAATCAAATTTAAAACCACAAAAACAATGTACAATGTAAAAAATGTGCAGTCAGCAAATACAAAATAGATAAAAACATAAAACTAATGATAGATATCACATGTTATCTATTATGTAACCGCAAAACCACAAAATGTGTGTCATGGGGTCTTGTCACTATATTTTAAGATACCTGGGTTAAAATCCTAAATAGTTTCCCTACAAGCCGAATTTTGATCATGTTGGCAATGCAACATTGTGAATCCTTTATTTCAATACTAAGGAACAATATTACAGTCGTGCCAAAAAAAAATCCTTTCGATGATTTAAACAGTAAAAAATTGAAAGGGACTACATCTTTAATGATGTTTTGCAGTCGTCAGAGTATCTGACCTATAGAAAAATGAATAAAGGCGTGAATTGTGATGGTTTGTAAATATGGTGCAGCCCTATTACCGCGACCATTCTTCAACAGTTTTCCACTTTAATCTTGTTGCTTGAACCACAATGCAAGCATCATAGCATGTTTCAGTTATGATGTCAGTCCCAGTGTCCTCTCTCTACTCATCAATGTATGGCAGGTTTCTGATGTGTTCAGAAACATAAATGACATGGTTTACCGCTGGCGCCGCGTCCTCCACACATGGTGTTCTTTCTGTGTTTGGGTGACTACTCAATATTCCAAAGGCCCATGTCCGAAGGCCCATTGGTCCGAAGGTCCATTGGTCCGAAAATTGGTGCTAGAATGTTAGGAATTAAACCTTTTGCATAATTCTATGGGCCTGTGGTGCTAAAATTTATTGAATTGAGTAACAATTTGGGTCAAATTAGGGGTATTTTTTGCCTATTAGGGTGGGTCCCTTAAAAGTAACTAACCCTAACTTTCGGGCCAATGGACCTTCGGCCCAATGGACCTTCGGAATAATGACTCATCCCCCTGTGTTTGTGTGTCTTTACGTAAATTAAAATGCCAACTTTGTATCAGTCAGATCAAAGTCATGTGGCTCGCACATCACACAGGCTACACTAAAGACTGACAACATAAATTTTAGCGGAATGGGCAGGACTAGAACAATTGTGTTGTTAGCATGGAGCTAATCATCGCACATAACTACATAAAGTTACAAGGTTAAACGTTTTACTTTTAAAAATCACTATGTGGGCAGTGCATGACTTCACCCGATCGATACATATTAGCAACATAAGCATTTGCTTGCAAACAAGATAGACATCCTTGTTTTTTTAAGATATCTACGTGATAACTAGAAAAGCTAAGTCATAGTGCTTGAGATAGGCTAACTAGTTTGTTAGCTATCGCTGCTACTAATAATAAATTAACACTCAAAAGGAATGTATCCACTCATCTCAGTATACTGATCTGTTTTTGGACTAGTTTCTACTCCAATAGAACAGAGATTTTTTTTATCAAATCTTACACAGTTAGCTGATATAACTGCCCCCATTTTCAACATTGACTTCCGTCACCTCAGACGTGGAGAGTCACGAAGCAGCTTGTGGTTGGGCGGTGACGTTAATTTATATCAAAGTTGACTGGTGTTGAACTCAACACAGAACATCATGGAGTACCAGAGGAACTATTTTGCCTCATTTTGTCCATGTGGCCCGTTTCTCTGTTCATGATCCAGCACATAGGTGCCTGAGTGTTGAGGGCCCCAGTGGCTACAGAAGCCCGGTGACTAGCCAATATTACGAAGGCCCATTGGTCCGAAGGCCCATTGGTCCGAAAATTGTTAGAAATGGTTATATGCAGTTCAAACTTAGTAAAATGGAGCAAAATACAATTACTTTTAAGGGACCCATCCTATAGCCAACAAGATAGGATTTTATTTGTAAAATTGGGGGGTAAGCACCCCAAACCCAAAAATGTATTACAATTATTAACCCTAACCCTTAAAAGTAACTAACTAACCCTAACCCTAATTTTCGGACCAATGGACCTTTGGAATAATGACCTGTCCCCAAGAAGCCCAAGGGGACGCCCGTGTTTCATCTGGCTGCGGCAGATAGATGGTTATTTTAGAGATGTGGGGATGGACTGGTTGTCTGCCTGGGTGGTTGCCATCCAGGACCCAAGCCGGTCCTGTGGTGTCGTGGATGTGGCTAAGCGTGGCACCAGCGCATGCTGCCCCACTTGACTTGACTTTGGTGAATCCAAGTGAAATTCTTTCTGAAATGTCGCTGCTGAAATACCAGTGTATACCAGGCACCGATGGCACCACTTTACCATAAAGGAGATAGAAGTTTAAGGGGAAAAAAGATGTATTTCTTGGTTCAAGATGCATTGACTGACACTGATTTGAACTTCTTTTGTCTTCTTATGATGCCTGGGTCCAAATGGTCCCAATATCACATGACTGTATCAACAATGAGGGACTTGTATATGGAGGTTCTCTGAGATTATTCAATCCTTCCATTGCTACTAGAGCAATGTAATGCTGGCGTATACATGCTAGCATTCACAGAATATGCAAACATTTTAAAGAAGAATTACAAACACATCTGCAAACTTGCAGATTTACAACAGATGTTGACAAAACGACAACAAAATCTTGCCAGTTTTCTTTGTATTTTTGCTAAATCCCTCTCCTTGCTTCCATTTTGGTCCGTTGATGTTTTTCCACTGTGACAAGTCGTTGGTGGGTCCTCTGTACGCCATACTGGCTGCGAGCTGAAATAAACCGAAGTCCGCTCTTGAGGATGCTACTTCATGCAATGTAAAGGTCTTCACGGATGTAAAATTTTGGATTCAACTTGATGATGACTTGATGATTGACCCATGGTGAGCCTACCTGAAACAATTTGCATATGCAAATAAGAGGCCTACCCTGGAGAGTCCCACAAGCGTGGTCAAAATGCACGCCACAGTTATTTGTACACAGAATCAAAATCTTGCAGAGCAGGTACCTCAGTGGGATTGGAGGCGGACTTCCAATATGTAGATGTGTTCGTTTCTCGGTCACGCTACCTGTGTCCTTGGACAAAACACTTCATCTGCATTGTCCCAGTCCACCCAGCTGTAAATAGATACTGGCTTTAGCTGGGGAAGAAGCCTGTGATGGACTGGCGTCCTGTCCAGGGGGAGTTGTAGGCTCTCATCCGCTTCACACTACAGCTACCAATGGGCCTCAGGGCCTGTATAGGACTTCTTTTTCCAAGATCTCTGTCAACAGAGTTGGATCGGACCCGAATCATGAATAGACAATCAAATTTGGACTTGACTCAAATCCCTGGTCAGATCTCTGTTACGAGAAA
Organism: Chatrabus melanurus; assembly: GCA_900302635.1. Taxonomy (NCBI): domain Eukaryota; kingdom Metazoa; phylum Chordata; class Actinopteri; order Batrachoidiformes; family Batrachoididae; genus Chatrabus; species Chatrabus melanurus. The sequence continues at coordinate 4,375 of OMMV01190570.1, forward strand.
CCAAACTGACCCATGAAGACCTCTAATGTTGCCACTGTGCTTGCTCAGGGGGTGGGTAAGGTTAGACCTTACCCTTGTGAAGCGCCTTGGGGCGACTTATGTTGTGATTTGGTGCGTTATAAATAAAACGGAATTGAACTGAATTCATGCCGGATTTAATGTGTGTTCACTGCCTGTTCTTTGTGGCAGTCTAATGGGTCAACTATGGATCACTGATTCACTAGATAATGCATCTGAGTGCTTCCTTTCCTTGTCCTAATCTTGCTCGACGCTTTTAGAAGACAGAGTTTTGCAATGTTAATGTCATTGACCAAAATTTGCCTTCAGATGTCATTATTAGACACCGTAGTCCACCTCACTGGGTTTCCTTGATATTTTAGCATTCACTTCCATTCCAACCACTGCTTTCTCCACACGGGTGGTGTGTCAGAATTTGTTTCCCCCGTTACACCGGTACAAGGCCAAATATCGGGTCAATTCTCCAGTGGTATGTAATTCCGTTACCAACGAAATCCCATCCAGGATAAATAAATGGCCATACTGGATTGTCATCCATGGCTATCCAGTATGACGCCACCTAAAACAGCTAAGTAGCCATGTATGACAATCCAGTATGGCCATTTATTTATGCTGAACGGAATTTTGTCGGTAACGGAATTACATTCCACTGGAGAATTGCCATTAAGCAGCTCCCCTTGATGCTGAAGCCCGAAACACTTAAGGATTCTAAACGGTTAAAAGATGGAAACCAAACAAAATTAACAGTTTCTGGAATGAATGCGCACTACATTTCCTGTGAATCGAAGACTGTCTCATTTGCTTCATCTCTTGGAAACATTTGTCTGTCGTTCCGTATCATCAAGCTTTAAATGTTAGCGTCTCTATGTGCCCGGATCCTGTGATAAATATTGCTGTTATTAACCCAACAGAATAACAGTAATTTATAATAATCCTGCGATTCACCATGTCAAAAAAAAAAAATTTCTCATTTGCGTCTGTCTATAATTTCTTTTTCTCCTTGTTCTTCTGCTACATTACTCCAGTTTTGCATATGTTTTTTTTAAACATGTATTCTCCCGTAGCTATAGGTCTTATTTGTGTGTAACGTCCTAATTTTTAAGTGTTGCACGAGTGTGCGCTTTTTTTCCCCTCTGCTCACCAGGCGTTGTCTCTTCCTGCCTAGATTCCTCTAGCGGAGATGGAAGCTCTGTCTCTGGCCTCTGAGAAATCCTGGTCCCTAGCTCTGACAGACGACTCGGCCCCCGATGATTTTAACCCCTTCTTTCTAACCAGTCTGGAATGCAATGTACTGACTCTCTTTCTCCATCCCTCTTCCTCCTCACGTCTGCAGTATCTTGTAGTGTTTTCCTTCTCAGGGTGCTTCCAAGTCCACTCGTCCCCCGCTATACTCCCACTCCTGGCTCAGGTTGACGAGGCTAAAACCGAGACAGCCTGATGCCTTTAAATCATAAACTTTGTTAGCCTGAATTTGACTTTGTATGTTTATAACGACAGTTTGCCTTCATTTTTGATAATACGTAATAACGATTGAGGAAAAGTTGCAAGGAGAAGTCTCACAGCTGCCTGAACAGTTTGAACAAAGAGGGGAGACGTTTTACAGCAGGAGTGTTTTGAACATCGGTGTTGCTACATTGACATTTTTTTATGTTCTTTGGGGAATAACGATTGTACAACATACAACTGAAAAAGCTTCCAAGAATTTGGCACACAACATACACCCACTTAGATTATTAAGTCAGTGGTGCTGAAAGTTCCAAAATGTCTGTTGACTGGCCAAGGCGTCTTAACTTCCTAATAGGCGACATGCTGGACTGCATCTAGTAGCTCCTCTGCACCAACATAAAAAGGGTTTGTTTGACAGCACTCATTGGAATGACCGACACACAGTACAACGGGGAAGTCCAAGGAGCTCAGTACAGATCTCAGAAAGAGGATCGTAGATTTGCACAAGTCACGAATGTCTCATGGAGCCATTTCTAAACAACTGCAGATTCCAAGATCATCAGCTCAAACAATCGTACGCAAGTTACAACTTATTGTGAGGTGAAGCCACTTTTCCAAGGTCTGGAAGAAAACCCACACTGTCTAACTGAGAGGGAGTTGGTTTGGACGGTCAGGAACAAACCGGGAACTGGAAGCTGCTGGAAAATCGTTCATCATAGGATTAATAAATGGAATAGTTTTGACTGTGCTGAATGCATGGTCTCCAAAGTAATGGTCAAACAAGGTCAACGTCCATTGGATTCGGTGACATATGTTACCTTGTAACATGATAACTAAGCATAACAGATGGTGCAAACTATACCTTTTTAAAAACCTATTAGCTCAACCAATAATTTGAATCACGTTTTACCAAAATTGGAGCAACTTTAACTTTTGACCCCTGTACAAACTGAAATTGACCTTTGTCACCATTTTTGCTATTTTTACCCCATAACTCCATAACATTCAGTCAAAGATAGTCCAAACTATACCTTTTTGGAATCTTTATGCTCAGAATAAAAAAATGAGGTCTACTTTTCAATATGATTGGAGCATTTTTAAATGTTGACCCCTACCTGGCCATAGCTACCACTCAGGGAAGGCTATCATACATTTTTGCATAGGCCATGGTATACTGAGGCTGGAATATAAGTGTTGCTTAGTCCCCTTAAGTGGTACTGAAAACCTGTTTGGCCCATGGACCATTGTTACAGAGTAAGTAGATGGAACATTTCACTGTCATATCTTCTCCAGAGAAGGTCACCACAACTTTGGCTCATTCATTGATGCTATGAGATCGATAGTCTATCATAAGTTCCAAAAATAACCTCATCCTGGATCCTTCAGTGAAGGAAACCAGTGAAATCCAGTCACCAGTTTAAAACAAGAAGAAAGTAGAGGGGGAAGTGGAGTTGAAAGACCCTGGTGAATCTAACCATGTGCCCTCCAATGTTCTCATTTCACCTTTCTAGCCTGGTCTATGTTACGTTCCAGTCAGTCCAGTCCAGTCCAGTAGAGTAGTGCGCCTCCTCACCTGCCAGTTTGCAGTTACCTCACTTCTCTTACCCGTCCTTTATCTTTCTCCCCTCTCTGTGTCTTTTCCTCTAAAACCTATCACGCTCTGTGTCCTTTTCTTCTTGATTTTTCTGTCTCTTTCCTATGTGCTTTACATGTGAGTCCGCGTCCTTCCACACAGTCCTTTCCTATTAGTCTTCTTACTCTGTGATGGTACTGTCTACTCGTGGGACCGCTGTAGTTTTCACACAGTTGTGTGGCTGTTGTTTGCTACAGGGGTGTAAAGTGTGCAGATTTAACAGTTCTGACATGAATGTGAACGGCTGCCATTATGGGTCAGACTGTACGACACACACAATCACAGAACAAGCTTTTGTGTAGTTACGGTATGACAAAGTACATTCAAGCCCACATGTTCCAGAGTATCAAATAAACTAGTTCAACTCCAACATACAAACCTGTACGTCAGTGTGTATGCCGACGACTACCGCCTGTTTGTTTATGAATGTGTCAGACTTTAAGCGTGCATGGGTAAGAGTTAGGTCGAGTTCTTTCTGCTCCAGAGGGACACCGACTCATCTCTTTTTTCTATGCCCAGACAGAGCAGCTCGATCCTGGGGAGCCACTGGAGGACAACCTGCTCAGCGTCAGGAAGTCCACAGTGGGACGCACACACTCCCTGCCCAACGACAGCTACATGTTCCTCCCCCAGCAGCCCTTTGGACACCCAGGTCCGGCTCCAGCACACCTTCTAGCACAGATGCAGGGGCCCCAGCACAGACTGGGTACCCAAAGGGCCCAGTTAGGTAGGAAATTAGTTTCAATTAAAATAAAACTCGCAATAAAGCAAAACCTGCAGAACATATCACACAAACTAGCACCGTGTACCTTTATTTTAAGGCATCGTTTGGATTGGACACAAAAAGAAAGCCTTGTTTGTTTGTTTGTTTTTTTAATTCAATGCATGCTGACGTCTGTCTGTTGTCATATTTTGACCTGTTGTGTATTTATTTGTGTGCAGGCTCCAGCTGCTCGGTGCGTTCACAGCCAGAGGGGTTTTCCCAGCAGCTGACCGTTCCCACAGACCTCTTCAGGCCCATCAGCCCCCACAGCCACTCAGATTCTGAGGGTATACCTCGCCTACCGCCTCCCCGACGCACACATCCGCTCAGCCGCACACTTCGCAGACAGGTGAGTCACGCAGACACACACTGTCAGAGAGCACACAAGGACTGTCGCTCCATTCGGAAACCTCCTCTCGAGCCTTCTCTCAACGATTGTGCGTTATGTAGCTGGACTTCTAGTGTGTACCACTGAGGTCTGTTAATATTTTTATGCCCGTCAAACAGTATAAAAGGCAGCGACTCTCTTTGGTACAAATACAAATCTTCAGCGTTTTGGAAAAATGACATACGAAAACAGTGAAGTTGAGAAAACGGCAAAAACCAACATGCTACCAGGACTAAGCGAATACGGTATAAAAAGAATTGTTTTGTGGCTATTTTTTCATATATTGAGGAGATTTGAATGGTATGGCATAAGATCAGGTAAAACCTAGTAAGTCTAAAAATGGTCCTAACTCAATTTCAAAAAAAAATAAAAAATTGACTTACTAGGTACTAATTGTCATTTAGACTGAATTTTATTGCCACTTGGGTCTTGTTTTCATACTTACAGCTATCAGCAGCCCCTTTCGCACCATACAGACCTCATTAAGTACTTGAGACACTTGAGATACGTGGCTTCTGCTGTTGTTAGCACAGCAGAACTTTTCCATTCTGGAATCCCTGCTTGCGGCTTTAAAACTGGATGTTCAGTCAATCAAACTCAAACCAGAAATGTCGGCATCGCAGAACATTATTAAATTTTACACCAGACAGATTTTTATCAAATGTTTGTTTTTTTTGCTTTTTCTTCCAAATAGAATCTGGCTAAAATGGAAGTTTGTACTCAACATCTCAGAGATGAGAACAAAGATCCAAGTCTTGAGTCATGAGGTCCCTGGACAAATGTGTTTGGTGATGCCGAAGTCTTTAGCGTCCTGGTGCTTCCTGTCTTACTGTATGGTTGTGAGACGTGCACGCTAACCAGTGACCTAAAGCAACGACTACGTCTTTGGTACTAGTTCTCTTCGGAGGATCTGTGGGTACCGCTGGAATGACTTTGTGTCAAACGAGTGGTTACTCAGGGAGACTGATATGAGGAGTATCACTTGCATAGTGAAGGAATGTCAGCTGTGACACTTTGTTGAGGACCCCAGTGGCTGGAAAAGGCCAAGGCGACGCCCACGGTACATCTGGGTGTGGCAGATAGACGGTAACCTTTGAGAGATGGGGATGGATCTGTTGTCTGCCTGGGTGGTTGTGGTGGATGTGGTGAGACACAGCACTGTTGCATGCTCCTAAACCTGACCTGACCTGTACCAAACATGTTTGATTGTTCCATCACTTGTTTCTTCTGATATCTGAGAAATTAATCATATTCCTCCCAAGTCATCTTTGCTTGCACTCACGGTGCCATTCCATATTGAACGTAGCCTTTTGCTACCAGATCCTACTCAGTCTGCGCTTTTGGCTCGGCTCAGTTTATCCCAGCTCTTAATTGCTTTTACCGATAACGGTGATTGAAACCCTACCCTTCCCTGGGGGTCGGGAGGTGGACCACAGATCGTTTACATGTGTGTCAGGGAAGGGTGATTGATGGGGAGAACCGTGCACATTCCAGGCATCCCCCTCCCCTTAGAGACCACGGGAAAAAGCAGGTCTTTCTCCACAACCATCACAATTGCACTGATGCTCATATTCAAGTTCCATTTACTTGTACTGGGTGCTGCTCGGGAGTTGAGTGTGGGCGTGGTTACAGAGGCAAGTAAAGAGGACCTGGGAGAGAAAGACATTTGGAACTAAATTTTCACTGGGAGACAAAGGAATAAACTAGTGGGCAACATGTTAGTAACCTGCAGGAAAAATAGCCACAACTACTACAACAAGACTCAAGTTGTAATAAAATGAATTTGCCTTTACTGACCACAGCGGTCGTACGTCTGCATCCATGCTGCATGTTCTAAACAGTTTCACTCTTCTTCCCTCCTCCTCTTTCCTCTTCTTTCCCGTGTGTTACTAACTGCCGTCTCATTTTCCATGTTGCATGTGCTATTTACTGATCTCAGCTCAGTTGGGCCCAGAAGCCTTCAGACCCTGAGCTCCTGCTCAGACACAGATACTCCTGTTTCTGAAACCTCAGCTACTGCCGGGCCTTTCAGAAACGCCGGGCTCCACCCTCATCCTCAGAGAGACAGACGGTCCAACATACTTTCATGACACACGCAGGCTTCTCTCCTTCTTTTTCCCCCCTGTGGCGCTCACTCACCTCGATGTTTGTCCGCGGCGAATCATCAGCCGCAAAGCGTCCCATTTCCAGCCTAATAGCAGGCAGTTTGTAAGACTCTTACCTAATTTTAATGTGATGCATCTCCTGTAACTTCAGTTTACTGCAGCGTTACATGCAGCTGAGAAGTAGAATATCTTAAGGCTGGAAATGTAATTTGGCTGATCGGTGAGAAATGATCCTACAATATAGCACACTTATGATGATACAAAACTATACAACTCAGGGTGTTACAACAGAACAGCTTATGCATTTGGCGATTTTGTACACAGTAACCTTTGTGATACAGCACTTGTGATCTTTTTTAATGACTAAGTTGGTGGTTGAACGCTGCAAACTTTTTTTTTTTTAAAGTCTGACAGGGTGTCAAAATCCAGATACTATTTTACTCTTCATGCATTCTTTTGGATTGTATAGTTAGAAGCAGCGCTCTATCAGCTCCTGCAGCATTGTGGCTGGTGGTTGGTGTGCCATTGTTTTGTTGTCCACCAGGTGTCACTGTGGTCACATGATTCAAACACATAAACGCTGTGCATGGCTTTTTCCCCCCTCATTTCCACAAATTAAAATCCTGCCAGAAGTGGCCCATTTCAGCATGATGATATTTACTTTCTCCAGTCTAAGTTGCGTGTTGGGATAAGAACGAGCCGTCAGAATGCCAAACGTCCCTTCCTGCAGTAGTTGTGTATCACCTCTGACTCTTGGCCTCGCACCCTTTAGAAGGTTCTCATTCTGGACCGCAAACGTTCAGTTTACAGGGTTTGTGCCAATGGTTCGAGTCACGCGGTCTGGCTCAGAGTTCAATGCGTCTGTAATAAATAAATATAAATGTTTTACATGCTGCATTCATATCCAACAGGGAAACTGAGTAACTTTATTGTGACTGCCAATCATCGAGCCGTGTTTTCTTCCTGTTGGAGGTGAACGCCGACCAATGGAGGCTCTTCGCAGTAAATTAAAACATTCGATAATGTCAAATCATTTACCCCTTGGACACTTGATGGAATTCTGCAATTCTGATTGGCAGCTCACCTCCTGCAGTAAGAAATAGAACGTTCTCACCAATGAACTCTGACCCAAACTTCTCATCCTCATCCCCTCACACTAACTAGTCTCCCCTTCTTGTTTTGTGTTTTTTTTTCCTCATTCCCCCATACCCTCGGTCTCCTCCATCTCTTTCTCCTTATGTTTTTATTGCATTTTTACCTCCATCTCCTCGCCACACTCTCATCCACCCTCTTCCCTCCATGCCTCGTGTTCCAGGTTGCGGTGTCTACTGACTCTCAGGAGGCCCTGTGTTCAGATGGAGGGGAGAAAGATGAGGGACTCCTGAATGTGGCCTCTCTGGGCCTCCCTCCATCCCCCTCCGCCTCCACCTCACCCTCACCCTGCTCCCTTCATCATCATCAGCAGCAGCAGCAGCACCACCCCGCTGTTTGCCTCGTTCCGGCCACTCCAGGCGCCTCACCCAAACCTTCGCGCCCCAGCAGCGTGCACACTCAGCACCGCCTCGCCTCCTACTCCTCTTCCGCACCTCCCCCGCGCTTACCAGCAAGGCCACACCAACAGGAGGAGGCCTCAGTAGATCAGGAGGTGTCTCGGATTACAGGAGCAG
>OMMV01190575.1:0-12970 GCA_900302635.1 Chatrabus melanurus
GTATAGGCAAGCCAAACAAGTTGTGGAAGAAAAACTGGTAAAACTTAAGAGTCTAACAACTTTTCTGATGGCAAAATCTAAATTATGCGTCTGCCAGCTCTGCAAATCCACATCTCAGACCCTCAAACTCTGTCCAGAAATAAGGCAAACTTGTAAAATTTGACCCCCCTCCCTAAATGTGCTGAATCTCAGAAACTATCAATAATTGAGATAAAATATTGCACCACTTTACATCAGATATATGGATCTACCATTATGAGGAATATAAAGAAAATTAAAAAATTTTGGTGGGAAAATTCCCAAATTTTGGTTGATTTGACATGGAATGACCCATACTCCATTATTGTGGTGTGTGGGAGAGCGCGCTTTCTCAAAACAAAACTTGCTCGGCCCTGAACGTGTGAGTGCAGGTCACCAGGAGAGTGGGGAGGAGGGAAAGTTGTGCTAAGGTACGGGCCAAGGCACCTGCGCCTACTGTAAGTATGCCCTGACACTTTCACCGCACACAAATACACTTCTGATTTCCAAGTCCAAGTAGTCATTGAAAGCCAGGAGGATTACAAGCCCAGGCATTCCGGCTCCTCACTGAGCTTCTCAAGTGCTGCAGTTAAGGGATCCACTAATTCCACAAAGATCACAGGATTATCTGCAAAGTCAAGGTCAGTAAACCTTTCCTCACCAGAAAAGGCACCTCAGCCACTGCTTTCAATAACTCTACCTAACACCCAGCCCATGCAAGCATTGAACAGGGTCGGAGCCAGAACGTATCCCTGATGAGTATTCACTGGGAAAATGTCAAAAGAGTCTGCCCCCGTTCCAGAAACAGAATCCATATCAGTTCAACGTCAGCAGCTCTTCTTTGTAACCTATGTTGAAGTTATGTTTTTCTTTGTTCCACAACTTATATTGCCGATTATCTATTTTTTGATGTCTCTTTTTCTACATATATATTTTATCTATTATTTTTTTAAATGTTCAAAATAAACTAAATCAAATGCTGTCCGGGCTACTCTCAGGGACATCCTGATAATTTGCGGGATCCCCACTAAGTTGCTGGACATCATGGCCAGCCTATACACAGGTACTGTGAGTTACAAGATGATAGGATTTATTGTTTTTGACTTATCATGTTGACTACCGAAGGTGATAGACTCATCTATCTATCTATCTATCTATCTATCTATCTATTAAATGCATTTTACAAGTTACATGCTTCTTTTTCACCAGGTTCTGCTTCCTGGGCATAGTTATTTGACAAGCCAACAATGCATTGTTAATCATATTAACATAACAAACTGAATCTGTGAGGAAAAATACATACATATTGGGGGCTACAGCCCCATCAAGCCCCGCATTAGTGCCGCCTATGGTAAATATGTAACTTTTTAAAACACACAGAGCCAAGAGCAACCTCGCATGCAGCCGTCATCTCTGCTGCACAACTTCACATGCTAATAATCTATCACTCCTTGGGTACCGCTGGAATGACTTTGTATCAAACGAGTGGTTACTTAGGGAGACTAAGATGAGGAGTATAACTTGCATAGTGATGGGGTGTCAGCTTGAACATTTTGGCCATGTGGCGTGTTTCTCTATGCACAATCCAGCACATAGGTGCTGGAGTGGTGAGGACCCCAATGGTTGGGGAAGGCCAAGGAATGACCCACGCTTCACCAGGCTGCGGCAGATAGATTGTTACTTTCGAGTGGTGGGGATGGACCGGTTGTCTGCCTGGATGGTTGCCATCCAGGACCAAAGGTAGTTCCGTGGTGTTGTGGATGAGGACGTGCAACACCAGCACATGCCCCCAGACTTGACTCGCTACGAAACAACGTGCTGGCTATCCCATGCTTTTTTTTGTTAGTTTGCTTTGGACTCATTTCCAAAGGGACTATGCTGTATTTCTGATGAAAAACTAACATCTGTTTATAGACACCTGGTGAACTACATTCATTTGCTGAAAAGGTGTGTAGCTTGTCCACATTATTGGTGAATGCAGTGTTTAACTGAAGCAACGGTGGGGTGTAACAACATTGCTCGACACAATCTGGGTGGTTGGGTTTTCTAATTTGACCCAAAGCCCACGATTCATAATCCAGGTCCATGTGAGCCACAGCACTGTACATTTCTAACTATTGCTTTTAAAAAAGGAAATCCCTCTGCAAAATGTCAGACTCACTCAGTTGAACTCACTGAGTATCTGAGAAGTCTGGCTTTGTTAAAGTTACAGATATGTTTCTGGACAGTTTCCAGTTGCATGATTCCCTTGGTCCTTCAAACAACATGTTGTCTGTCCTGCTCTTCAACATGTGAGGGAATTGTGGTTTTATGATCACTGTGTGCAAAGCGCTTTGCAGGGAAACACTGAGGAAGTCACGTGGCAGGGTACATCCAAATCTCAATTCCCATTCCCATTTTTTTTATTATCCTTGCACAACTCCCTCAGGGTCCTGAGTCTGCTTCCTTCTGCAAACCTCTGATTTCATGCCTTTTTCACACCAGATAAAGAACACGTCAAGGACCTTTGGTTCTGGTGTTACAATTTCTGTGTCCTTTTGTTTTTTTAATAGAAAAGAAAAACAAATCTTGTCTGTTCACACGGCATAGTAATTCTGTTATCTCTTTTTAACAACCAAAAAAATAAACACCAGTAAAGTTGTGTAGACTGTTTCTTAAGACGTCCATCAGGATGCCAAATAAAAATAAAAATGTCTGTTCTAATGTACAAAGCTGTTCTGAGTGTGTAATGTCACGGTCGTCACAGGGTAGCACATGGAGCTGAGCACGACTCTCCACATTTTTTGGTCTTTACTGATTACAACAACCAAAAAGCAGTGCTACAAGATCACATAACCTATAATCAGCCCCATCACTGAGTGCAGGCTTTGAAAGGACAATGGAATACATATGGAAGAACTCCCAGCTCCTCCCCATTATCTGCTGCAGCGTGCACACCGCATCGTTTACGTTAGTGCCAATGAGCCAAAACACCATTTTTAGCTTAAAGCCTGATGGCTTCTTTTGGGAGATGCAGCCACATGATGTTACACAGAGCAGATGAGACCATACAGTCAGATTCATAATTATTTGGACAGTGGCACAATTTTTGTAATTTTGCCTCTGTACACCACAATGGAGGTGAAATGACGCATTTAGGTGTCCTTGTAGTGTAGATTTTCAGCTTTAATTCAAGGGGTTAAACAACAATATCACCTTAAATAGGAATTACAGCCATTTTTTCCATAGTCCCTCCATTTTCAGAGTGCATTAGTAATTGGACAAAGTAAATATGAGGATTATTTTGAATACAAATCATCACTTTTATAATTAGTTTTCTTTAGACACATCAGGGGATGAATTCATGAACATTTCTAAGTCACTGAATGTGTCTTGGAGGACATTTACATCTATCATTAAGAAATACAAACAGTATGGTACTTTATGGTAAATCTGGCTGGAGGAGAAAGTTCTCAAAAAGTGAGTGTGCAAAAAGGAGACTAGTGAGGGAAGCCACCAAGACAACTCTGAAGAAGTTATAGGCTTCTGTGGCTGTGATTGGAGAAACTGTGCATCTGTTGCACCACCACTCACAGCTTCATATTGGAGTGGAACAGAGAAGGACTTCCATATAAGAAAACAGATCAAACCTAGGCTTGAATCTGTCTTGTGCTTTCTGGCTAACTGCAGCTGAAATATCCCCTTTTCTTTTTAAGAGAATCTTTCTCTGTGCCATTCCACCATTAAGCTGTATAACTGGTGTTGCAAGAGTTAAAAGTTGCACTATGCACAGGTTCTCCAATCACAGCCACAGAAGCCTATAACTCCTTTAGAGTTGTCTGGGTATCTTGGTGGCTTCCCTCACTCATGTCATTCTTGCACACAGTCACTCAGTTTTTGAGAAGTATCTACTCCAGATAGATTGACCATATAGAACCATACTGCTTGTGTGTCTTAATGATTGATGTAAATGAAGTCCAAGACAATATTCTATAACTTGGAATTGTTAATGTCACCATCCCCTGACTTGTCTAAAGAAAACTATCTATAAAAGTGAGGATTTCTATGAACAATAGTCCTTAGAGTATAGTATAGTTTGTTCAATTATTTGTGGTCTCTGAAAATGAAGGGACTGTATATACAAATGGCCATAATTCCTAAGTGGTTAATGTGATATTTTTTGTTGAACTCCCTTGAATTAAAGTTGAAAGTCTACAATACGAGCACTTCTTTATTGTTTCATTTCAATTCCAAAGTGGAGGTGTAAAGAGGCAAAATTACAACAACGTTCACTGTCTAAACACTTGTGGGCCCGACTGCATGTGTGCATATGTCTATCTGGTTATACATGTATATGTGTGTGTGTGGTAACACCTCGAACACTAGCACTCTGGCTCACTGTAATCTCTCTTGGCTTCATCAATTGTTTTTTGATGCGAGTTATGCAACTTCATGAATTAAGTCCAAAGCAATTTCATATAACGAGGACCAGCTTACTTTCCTCTATGCCAACCTCACTGCTTTATTGATGCCAACCATCAGCAACTGTTTCCTTGTTTGGTAATATTAAAGGGAGAAAGAAAAAGTTTGCACTCCTCAGCGTGGAATCAGAGGAGTCTGCTGGAGCCACTTTAAATGATTGGGCAATGTGCAACTAGACACTACCGTCCTCCAAAGTGGGATCTGATGTTTCAAATATTGTGAAGTGGAGTTGTGCAGACTTTCAGTCAACTGTCATGTTGCTGATCAAACACACAGTAAAGGGCAGGAATGGTGCTGACAGTGTTAGAGAGCCAAATGAGGGCCCAAGGTCAAACCTCTGCTATATAAATACTGGCCTCCATGAGTTTACATGCACAAACGGAGGGTGAAAGAGTTCCTTTTTTTCTTTTCCTTTTTTGTGGATGAGTTTCCAATGTGCAGTCACTAAATCACTATCTCAGGCAAAATATCTTTATTTCTGTGCCTGTGGTTTAGGAATGAACAGCCATTCCAACTCCAGCTTTGTCCATATTGAACCAGCTACCACACCCTGGGGGAAAAAAATTGTTGTGATTCCAACGTTGTTCACCTGTTTTTAGTGTGTTAGAACACACACACCGAGAGACCGCGGCACACAAATGTAGGAGAATTTCAAAAATAAATTTAGGAAAAATGAGAGAACACCAACGCAAATCTTAGATAAACGTAATATTAACAGAAACTTGACCTTGCTAAAATTAATTATTAATTTGGATTTGTACATGATGTCATATCTGGGGAATATCACACAGAATTTGGATGAAAATGTGTTTTGTCCATTCTACAGCTTCATATTCTCTGAAACAATTTGCCCAATTTAAGACAATATATTGCTCCTTCAAAACGAGAAGCTGCTTAAAATATCGGTACCCTACCATTAAAACTTTAGTATATGTAGGTCTTCAAATCTGCTGCAGGAGGTCCCACAATTTTGGGGGAAATTCAAGGACCAAGCAGAGTCCAAATTCGTAGACTCATAATGACAGATATAAACCCTAAAATTTTGAAGGGCAGAGCTCAATAAGTTTTCCAGATATTGCAGCTTTAATATGGTCCCTCAAACAATGACACTACAAAAAGGCCCCAAAACACTCCCACCTCTATTCCATAAAATACTTTTTAAACTAATAATAATAATAATGCATTTGATCAATTGACATGGAATGAATATATTGTGTTATTTTGTCCTGAGTAGTGTACTTCGAAGCAAGAGCAACATACCCATTTGTCTGAGCAGGTTTGACAAAGCCTAAAGTTGCAATCGGAGGTAATTGGTACCATGACAGTGGTTATCAGTTTGATTTGTTAACCCTGACTTTCAATTCAATTCAATTTATTTATATAGCGCCAATTCACAACATAAGTCGCTCCAAGGTGCTTCACAAAGGTAAGGTCTAACCTTACCCACCCCCTGAGCAAGCACATTGGAAACAGTGGTAAGGAAAATCTCTCTCAGATGGTTGTAGGAAGAAACCTCAAGCAGACCAGACTCAGAGGGGTGACCATCTGCTTTGGTCATACTACCAAGAACAAGTTAACAAATAAAACAAAGTACAACAAAGAATTATCAAACATGCAAGTAAGAGAAGATGCAGCTAAGCATCCCACTACTCATAAAGTCTAGTAGTCATAAACCAGTTGTCCAGACAATCAAGCAGTGAAGATCAGCAACCCAATCCACCAGAGTTCTTGTTACTGCACCACCAGGCGCTGGACCTCCACAATCTCCCATGCACCACCAGCCACACCATCAGCCCTTGCCAGTAGTGAATTGTCCCTGTGATCCAAACTCCAGGGTTCAAGTTAATGCCACCCCTCTCACTGCAGTACATCTCCTGAGCAGGTCAGTGGTGGTCATCTGCAGACTCTTCATCTGCTTAAGCCTCGGCCAGAGAAAAAAGTAGAAATGAATCAGCTGGAATGAACAACGTACAACAACAATATATCAATACAGCAAAATTACAGACAGGATACTAACGTGATTGCCGGCACCATAGTCCTACATTTCACTAGCATCCCCAGAATTTAGATGTGGTAAGACTGAGTCCAACTCCACCAGTGGGAACGTAAATGTTAGGTGGAGGGAAAAAGTGATTTAACACAGCCAGATCTATGTTAATCATAGGATAGAAAGAACAGATGAGTCTTTCTCTGTGACCTGCTAAATTCTTCTTAACCTTTGGGACACAGTAATCCTGCATCCCGAGAACATAGCGCATGGGCTGGTACATAAGGTTTAATTAGATCAGCCAAATAGGGAGGCGCTAGTCCGTGAAGGATTTACTATGTTCATAACAAAACCTTAAAATCTGACATCACACAGACAGGAAGCCAGTGGAGGGAGGCCAAAATCGGGGTAATATGATCAAGCTTTCTCCTCCTGGTCAGGACTCTAGCATCAGCATTCTGAACCATTTGAAGACCTCTGATGCTTGTCTGTGGTAAGCCAGAGAATAAGGCATTACAGTAATCTATTCTAGATGAGACAAAGACATGAATCAATGTCTCTGCATCTGCCATAGACAGAATAGGTTGAATCTTTGCAATATTACGGAGATGAAAGAAAGCATTCTTTGTAATTTCTCTAATAAGTAGGTCAAAGGACATTGTGGGTTCAAAGATTGCCCAGAGACATTTTGCTGTATTACTATTGCAACTAAACAATACAGCTTTGTGGCACCAGTGGGATTTGAACCCAGATTTCTCACACTTGAGACCAATGCTGTACCAGGTTAGCCAAAGGGGAAACCCATCTAGGTGAGCTCGTAAGAACATATTTTTTTAAAATCTGGATTCCGTCTTGCTACACTGATGAATGATACATATATCCAATGTCAGTGTTAGCTGATCAAACTGTTGTCTGTGTCTCATAAGGCCAATAAACATCATCTCAGTCTTGTCAGAAGTTAAGAGTAAGAAATTACTGGACATCCAATTTTTCACTGATGCTCAGACAATCCTCTAAAATCCTAGTGTGGGAGAGATCTGTGGTAATGTAAAGCGCACGTAAAGCTGGGTGTCATCAGCATAGCAGTGAAAAGCAATTCCATAGCATCGCAGTATTTGTCCAAGAGGTGCTACAAAAAGAAAGAAGAGCAGAAGGCCTAATACAGAACCATGCGGTACCCCATATTTTACCAGAAGGAGTTTCAAAGTAATGTTAATATACAAGACACATTGAGCTCGGCTGGATAAATATGATGTCAACCATGAGCAAACCCAGCCGATAATGCCAAAATAACTTTCAAGCCTATCCATTTCTGCTTCAGGCTCTGTGTGCTTTCCTATAAAAGAGAGAGAGTAAGGCATCCATTCGCAAAAATGGACTTGTCATGTGAGCAGAAGTAAGTTCTATATAGGCCCGAGGCCCATTGGTGTCAGTGTTTATCCCTGGATTCCGTAGCGTGAAGTAAATAAGAGTCTACAGCTCCCCCTGGACGGAACACTAGTCCATCACATATTACTCCTCCAGCCAAGACCAGTATCCATTTAGAGCTGGGTGGACTATGACAATGCAGATGAATCATCTTGTCCAAGAACACAGAGAGGTGGTATGAGGGGGAATCAAATCCAGATCTACATATTGGTTATTATTTATTTTTACATTATTATAAATATAAGGACTTTGAAGTGATTGTGCCTGTTCAGAAGGAGAAACCACAGAAAGTTGGAAGAGGTGGCTGCATTTGTACAAATTGAAACTAGAAGCAGTGCGTAAAGCCCCTTAGGTGGGATGTCCCAGGGGGGAAGAAACACAAAACAACCTGTTTTTCACAGAAACAAAACAATCCTTTTTTATTACTTAGTCAATGTACAATAACTTTCATATGACCTAAACATCAAGTGTCTATCATAAGTAGTTCCTGAGATATTCAAAAAAGAATGTTTCCCCAGCAGCCATTGTTTACCTTAGCAACCATGTTAAAGACAAAACATCTCTGGGTAATCTTTGAACCCACACTGTCCTTTGACCTAGTTATTAGAGAAATTACAAGCCAAGAGCCAAACATCAAGTCTCTATCTTAAGTAGAAGCTGAGATATTCAATAAAGAATTTTTCTCTGGCAACTATGGTTACCATAGCAACAAAAAATTGAGATGTCATGGAAGCCCTTCCAAAGACCTTTCATATGAACTTAACATCAAGTTTCTATCTTAAGCGGTTGTTGGGATATGACCCAAGTACAGAAAGGTCACTTGACAGGACATCATAACAGACACACAGACAGACACGGGGCTGGGCCCCCAGTGGAGTACCGCTAGGTGGTGTGTCCATTACATGGGACATCCCACAATTACTAGACAGATACTGGACAGCTACACAGGTATCAATGGTGGCTCCACCTGCATGTTGTATCATAAGATACAAGAACACAAGTGATCCATTTGTTTGATCCTGAAAGTGTGGAGCTCAGGCAACTTCCTCATCTGGGTTATGTTATTTTTTTCTCATGCCTGGCACTAATACTGAAAGTTTGACTTTTTAATCTACATTTTGACTGTGATCACCATTTAAACTTTTTCCTTGAAATGCAAAATTTTAACAAATGGACTGCATTTCTATAGCGCTTTTCCATCTAGCAGATGCTCAAAGCACTTTACTATGATGCCTCACATTTACTTCCCCAGCCAAGGCCGGTACCCATTTTTACAGCTAAGTGGGCTGAGACAGTGTAGATACTACAGTGTAGATGCTACCTGTCTGTGTCCAAGGACACAGACAGGTAGCATGAGCAGGATTCAAACCTAGGTCTACATATTGGAAGGCCAGCTCCTTATCCGCTCAGCTACCTTTGTTTCCTTAATGTGGCCCTAATACTCTTGAACATTTCAACAAATTCCCATCACACAAATAACCCGAACCTATCACACCATTACCAATTTACAATATGACACGGCAAAACACTGCTAAGTATGATAACAACAATACTCAATTCTCTAATTGGTGTTCCAAAACCGTTTTGTGGCTGATTTAAGATGAAACTCTGAACATAACTTGCTCTGGACCAGGTTCCGTTTGCAGTACAAGTTACCACGGCGATCTGACCAGGTTAAAAGAGAGCCACATTCGTGTCCCTGAAAATCGTTGCTTTAGGCGTAACATACCTCGCTAACCCATTAATTTCGCTTCACAGTAGACCCCTCTGAATGTTCACAATGTGTTTGGGACAGCAAAACTTTATTAGCGGCAATGTTGTGTCTACGTTCAAAGGCATTCTTACTTTAGGCTTATCTGGATATCTGGCTTGTTTTATTTTTGCATTCCTGCATTTAAAAATGTGCTGAGACAGGCACAGTGAAGTAGCAAAGGAAATGATGAATCCATCTGTTTTTAACTAAATTCAAGTTGTAACATTATTAAATGCTTTACATTTGAAATACATCAGCAAGGTGTTCCTGTAAAACAAGCTTTTCTAAATGTTCAGCATTTGAAGAAAGCCTGACCGCAAAATGACAATATGGAATCCAGTGATGAATATTTCCAAAAGCCATCAGTCATCCTCAGAGATCTGGAGACAGTTTGTTTTTTCTTTCTTCAATGTCTGAGTCACATCATCCCAGCGGTGTTGATGTTGCTGGCAAGCTGCTTTTGTCACATGTGAGGAAGAAACGGCAATAAACTGATGATGAGTGCAGTGATGCGACAAGGGGACTTTCCACTTCTCTCATGTGAGAACCATCTGCACCTGATGTCCCCACTGGGACAATAAACAAAATAAAATAATCAGAGAACATCATATTTGTCAAAATCATATTTATTAGCTTTAATGATTGCTGGCACAAAAACATTTTTTTATTTTGCACCTTTGAATTTAATAGGCCATCATTTTTGCTTCATCAAGAATTGATTATTGTAATGTATTGTTTTCTGGATTGCTGCATCCAGAAGTCTTCAATTGTTTCAAAATGCCTGCGAGAGGTTACTTCATTGGCTTCCCATTTATTTGAGGTCAGATTTTAAAGTTTTATTGTTAACTTTATAAAATTTTAAATGAACTAGCACCCTCCCACCTGGTAATCCTTGTAAGACCCTTATGTACTGGCCCATATTCTGTGTTCTCAGGATGCTATGTGCTCCTGTCAGCAGGCCAAAGAGCTTTGTCATATCATGCACCTGTTTTATGGAACAGCCTGATTCATTTGAATCTTTTAAATGCAAGACAGAAGACTGTTCTCACAGACGTGCGTCCTACAACATAAAATCTCGGTGTCAGTCAGTTGGGTCCGGTAATCAAATGAGGATGATTCTCATAAAATTTCCGGGGTTGGTTGTTTTAAACTGAGAATGATTGATTTTATGTTAATTATTGTTGATACGGTACTTTTTATTTATTATTATTATTAGTAGTAGTATGTTGCTGTTGTTGTTGTGTTAAAATCTTTGTTCTCTAAGTTGCAACAATAATTTTAAATAATTTTAAATCCTTCGTGAAAAAATGAACAAATCTTTTTTTTCCAGAGTTGTATTTTTCTGTGTGGATATCTTTTTAAATATTGATGAGTGTTCGACAGTAGACGTTGGTGGTTTGTTTTTTCATCCACCACCACAGATGTCTCGAGCGCGTCTCGATCGTCCAGCTGTGAAGGTATGTTTTCAGTTTCGTAAACAGACCATCATCGTCATCATCCATCCGTGAAGGTGCATTTTCAATCTGGTAAACAGCTGCTAGTTACTGAAAGTCAGGTCAGATGAACAGGTTACGCTTTTGTACAGCTGCCATGTCAGTCTGGATGGTACGTTATTTTATTTATTTTATTTTTTTTGGAAATGCCTAAGCATGTGTGCTGTAAAATGCAGTAAGTGAATAGATACATTAATCTATCAATCAATCAGTCAGTCAGCAACCGATCGATCGATAGATAGATGAGTCCATCTGCTCCAGCTTATTACCATGATTGCTAAAGAATAATAAATGCTATCATCTTGTAACTCAACAAATTAAAAGTGTTTAAAGTATATAATGAGATGCAGTGCAGAAGGTTCCTGGTTCGAGGCCACCCCTGCCCATTCTCCATGTAATGTGAAGTTGCGTCAGGAAGGGCATCCGACGTAAAACTTGTGCCAAATCAACATGCAGATCCATATCGGATCTGCTGTGGCGATCCCAAGTTGAAATTGGTAGAAGCTGAAAGGACTTACTAAAATTTGGCGAACTTTGATGCACCAGATCAATCCAAAAAGTTTTTGTTTTTTTTTGCCAACAGTCAGACCTATAAGTATTTGGACAGTGACACAATTTTTGTATGTTTTGCCTCTTTACACCACCACAATGGAGTTGAAATGAAACAATGAAGATGTGTTTGTAGTACAGATGTTTAGCTTTAACTAAAGGGATTCAACAAAAATATCACATTAACCATTTAGGAATTAGAGCCATTTTTATACACAGTCCCAAAATTTTCAAACGCAACTGGACAAAATATAAGGATAATTGTAAATACAAATCATTGCTTTTACAGCCAACTTTCTTTAGAAAGGTCAAGAGAAGAAATCATATCAAATCTAAGCTCGAAACTAAGGTATGCCTTCTGGCAAACTGTAGTTGAAATTTCATGTCTCTTGAAAAGAAAATCCATCTCTGCTCCACTCCACCATGAAGCTGTATAGCCATTGATGCAACAGACAAAACTTGTACATTGCACAGTTTCTCCAATCTCAGAAGCCTATAACTCCTTCAGAGTGGTCATCGGTGTCTTGGTGGCTTCCCTCACTAGTCTCTTTCTTGCATGGTCACTCTGTTTTTGAGAACTGCCTACTCCAGACAGATTTACCACACAGTACCATAATGTTTGTATTTCTTAATGATTGGCGGAAATGAAGTCCAAGATGTTTTCAGTGACTCGGAAATGTTCATGCATCTGTCCTGACCTGTCTAAAGAAAACTGGCTGTAAAAGTGAAAGTCATTTTGGCTATGTGGTGCGTTTCTGTGTGCATGATGCAGGACACAGGTGCCTCAGTGTTGACGACCGCCTGGAGAAGGCCAAGGGGACACCCCCATTTCACCTGGCTTTGGTTTCACCAGATAGATGGCAACATTCAAGACATGGTGATGGACCACCTGCATTCTCTTCTCATTCGGTGTAATTGCACTTCTGCTTTTTTTCCCCATTTCCGTGTCATTTTCTGTGAGCTGTAAAGAAACATGTCTAGCCTTAAGGGCCTATCACACTGAGCTGCGACTGTCGCGGCATGGTCGCGACCTGATGGAGCCGCGACATTGCGGCGAAAAATGTGGATTTTGGCCGAGTCGCACCTTGCACTCACACTGACATGGAAGAGCAAAACGATCGCGGATGGCCCGTGCATGACGCTCGACACGCACGCAGCATTCGCTCATCATGTGTGGGAGCACGCAGCGATATTCCTCCAAAAAATGCGCCTGGATGTCGAGCGAGTGCCAGGCGGGATTCACTGGATGCCGGCCGTCATTTGCGGGAGTGTGGAGCGACA
>OMMV01190577.1:0-10477 GCA_900302635.1 Chatrabus melanurus
CGAGTTATTATTGTGTGGCCACGGGTTATTATTGTGTATCCACACGTTATTATTGTGTGGCCACGAGTTATTATTGTGTATCCACGAGTTATTATTGTGTGGCCACGAGTTAGTATTGTGTGGCCACGAGTTAGTATTGTGGATACACAACAATAACGTGTGCATACACAATACTAACTCGTGGCCACACAATACTAACTCGTGGCCACACAATAATAACTCGTGGTCACACAATAATAATGTGTGGATACAGAATAATAACTCGTGGCCACACAATAATAACGTGGATACACAATAATAACTCGTGGCCACACAATAATAACTCGTGGCCACACAATAATAACTCGTGGTCACATAATAACTCGTGGTCACACAATAATAACGTGTGGATACACAATAATAACTCGTGGTCACACAATAATAACGTGTGGATACACAATAATAACTCGTGGCCACGCAATAATATTATTCTCACCAGTGTCACCCGAGCGTTTCTGTACTGTTGTCCAGTTTGTAGTAAAATAGTTTGAAGTCCCACAGAAGTGCAGCTAAAGTAGTTGAACAAAAGCAGCAGGAAGTATAACCTCAGTTCTGCAATGCGGCCGCACAAAGACCACAATAATGTGAACACGCCTTTCGGCCCGACATCTTTCATTGTGTATCTCTGATAACTTTGAGCCTTTTATGATACCAGGAAGGTGGCAAACTCGCACAAAATTCCCGCAGCGCACAAAAGAGGAGGCGAGCGGGGAGGAGTGATGCTAATTGGCTGCTAGCGCAGCGTTTTTTTTCCTGGGGTTTTTTTGTGTGTGTTTGGCTGGAGCGGAGCGGGCCTCGTTATCCAGCCTCAGTCCGTTTGCGGGGCCACCTCTCGTCTCGCTTCACACACTGTGAGGAGAACGACGAGGCTCAGGGCGAGAGGGAAGGCGGCTGCAGCTTTTCTGTGATTAACTTGGTCTGGTGCCCAAACTGACACAGCGCCACTCGGCTGCCTTTTCCCTGTTCACGCTGAGCCCGAGGAGAGCCAACAGCAGCCTGCATTCACAATCAGCTGGAGCTGATTGATGGCCCGCGGCTTATTGCGTCTGCCGTCAGAGTTTGACTTTCATTGCTGTGCCTTCCATCAGTAACACACTCGAGTGTGTGAACCCACATCCAGAGCGGACACTCCAGAAAAACGCGTCGGGATTTTAGCCTTTTGTCTCGCCGTCAGATGGCGTTAGGAATTTACGTTCAGCGTTTTTTCCGGCAACAGAATCGGCTCGCTTTGAAATGGGATCTGATCTCATTTGGGTGAGTGTTGTGAATTTGGCTTGTTCTAAAAATATCTATTTGTGCTTGAAGCAACACAAGAGCACTCAGAGAGCGCAGACCTCCGCCAAGGTTTTAACACGTGTCACCTGTGAAATCAATTAGTGAACATGAAGAAGAACTCTGATTGGCAAATATGATTTGACTGTGAAAACAAACCGCTGGACATTAAAATCATTTTGCTGTGATAAATGAGCTTTTCCTCCTTTAATTTCTCATTTATTAATATTTCATTCATAAGCGTTTGGTGAACGCAGGGCAAAGTTGAGAAAACTGGCCAAAAAAACATGTTCCTGGAGTTTTGTAGCGAACCTCTAACGGTCTCCAGCGTGGCCAGAGGAACGCTGGCAAACGGCGAGAAGTTTTAAACATGTTGAAAATTTTTGGATGCGGTAGTCGTTTATCTGGATAGACCGGCAGGGTGTACCCCCCACCACCACCACCCCGTGACCCTTAATTGGAGTAAGCGGGTATAGAAAAATGAATGAATGTTTGTGAACTGTTTAAGGAATTTTTTGAGCCATGCAGAGCTAATTAACGGAATCTGCTCTGGTCAGCGTGCGGCAGAACGCCAGCCCGTCCAGATGTGGTTCCTGATGTTAACAGACAACCGGCACGTTTTTAAAGAGAGGTCTGCGCGAGCTCGTTAGAGTAAGAATGCGAGCACAGGCGCCGAGCTGCTGTAATGATGTCTCTGGCGTGGAAAGACGCGGCCGACTGTCCCACAGTGACTCTGATGATGGAGCAGAGCGTCTGAAGAGCAATAAGACAGGTGTCATCCTCGCACGAACACCGTCACAGCACACACTCGGAGTCCCACGGCGCCTATTTTGCTGCACTTGGATCGCAACGCGTCATCTTCTCTCAGATGATTTATTTTTGTTACAACTCTGGTGTTGTGGATTTACTCAGTTCAGTGAGAAACATGAGAGTGGATGAAATTACCTCTGATGTGTTTTCATTTGGAATATTTTGGGATTTTTGAGTAACTTTAGACATTAAATATTAGATTCTTTGTTTCGTGATGGTGAATGACAATATGAAGAGTGTTGTATTTGTTCTGGCAAATGTAATAAATGTCTGAGTTGCGTAAAATACGGTGTACAGTTGGGTCCACAAGTATTTGGACAGTTTTTTTTTACTTTTCTTTTTAAATTTTCCCTCTGGGCATCAACATAACAGAGATGAAATGAAACAATCAAGATGTGCTTGTAGTGTTGACTTTGAGCTTTAATTCAAGGGGTTTAACAAAAAATATCGCATTAATTATTTAGGAATTACAGAAATTTTTATGCACAATCCCTCCATTTTCAGAGACAATACGTAATTGGACAAACTAACATAATTTAAGGTTTAAATAATCACTTTTATGGCCAGTTTTCTTCAGACAAGCCAGGGGATGGATACATGCAAGTCACTGAATATGTCTTGAACTTCATTTACATCAATCATTAAGAAATACAAACGGCATTCTCTATGGTAAATCTGTCTGGAGTGACTGTGCAAGAAGGAGGCTAGTGAGGGAAGCCACCAAAACACCCATGACAACGATGAAGAATCAGAATCAGGTTTATTGTCACTTTGTCTTAATGTACATCTCAGCATATACAGAAGCAATATGCCGTTCTCCGCTGTCAGACAAAAAAAATAGGTCACATTCAAAAACGACAAACAAACACACTCTCACAATTTGTACAAAAGAGACCATTTCTAAAAAACAGATTGAAAATGAAAATGCTGGTGCTTTTTGTGCAAAGAATGAGCAAGCTTGTAACTGTTGACTATAAAGTACATTTGAGTGCCCAATTGTGTGCTATCTCATAGTGTTCTGTTCTGGGGAAGGGGAGGGGGCAACATCCGGAGTGAGGTCAGTGTCCTCGTGGTTTAGGGGAAAAGGTTTTAGTCTTGCAGACCTTGCATGGATGCTCTGGAGCCTCCTGCCAGACGGTAAAAGTAAAAAGAGGTGGTGGAAATGGTGGGAGACACACCGGTCAGTGTAGATGTTGGATGTGGCACCTGTGATTTTCCCCCCCCTCCCCCGCTGATCTCACTATTCTCTCTGTATATCTCAAGGAGTTATAGGCTTCTGTGGCTGTGTCTGGAGGAACTGTGCGTCGTGCAACTTTTGTCTGTTGCACCACCAGGTGTACAGCTTCGTGGTGAAGCGGCACAGTGAAGGATTTTCATACAAGAAAACAGATCAAATCCAAGCTTGAGTCTTCCACGTGCCTTCTGGCAAACCGTAGCTTAAATTTCAGGTCTTCTTTTTAAGATGCTGAAACATTTTCACGACAGAACCGCCTTGGATCCTGCATGGCAACCACCCAGGCAGACAACCGGTCCGTCCCCACCTCTCAAAAGTAACAATCTATCTGTTGCAGTCAGGTGTTACATGGATGTCTCCTCGGTTTTACTTAGGTCGACTCAGATGAAGAGTACCACTTGCATTGCGAGGGAGTGTCAGCAACGACATTTTGACCATGAGGTACGTTTCTCTGTGCATGATCCAGCACACAGGTGCCTCAGTGTTGAGGACCCCCGTGGCCAGAGAAGGCCAAGGGGACGTATGTAGGTGGGTCAGAACTCAAGCATCAGCGTTCTGGACCATTTACAAAACTCTAAAACATTTAAGAGGCAAACCTGAAAACAGAACATTACAGTAGTCAATTCTTAATGTCACAAAAGCATAAACCACAACTTCAGCATCAGATGGAGACAGAATTGGTCCAATCTTCGCAATATTGCGAAGATGAAAAAGCGCAGCCTTCTTCACTTCCCTAATATGTGTATCAAAAGACAAGGATTGATCAAAAATCACCCCAAGATTCCGAACTCTATCGCTGCATTTAATAACCTCACCTCCCAGAGGCAGAGTGAGATCGTCAAATAAGTTTCTTGACTTAGCAGGCCCAAGCTATTATCTTTGCTTTTTACTTTCTGTAGCTATGCCATTTAAGAACTTGCACGATTTCTGCCAAAATTCAATGAAGTTCCACATAAAGATCAATAATTTTAATAATTGCATTGTTAGACTTTTTTTTTTTTTTAATTTTATGAAACCTCTCATAAAGTAGTAGTACTGCAATACATTGTTCATTACCGCATGGTACTACTGGGTTCTGTCATAGGGCCAACGCACCACTGCGCAGAAATGTCTGGTACCTGGAGCCACGCCCTCTAAATTAACATGACCCAAGAAGACACCTCTGGAAACACCACTGACTGAGGATTGTCCTCCGGTGATATGCCTCCGACTAACGTGAAAATGTTACAACAGGGTGTCGCTGGAGCATCATCGTAATACATCGTAATCAGATGGAAGTTGACAAAAGAACAATGAAGATTTTATGCACCGATAGCCGTGGTTTATAATTACGGTGATGGTCTAAGAACACAATGGGGTTCATATTTCCAGTGGCCTCTGGGAGTGAAGCCCGTCCTATTTAACTTTGAGTTTCAGAGTACAGAGACTGACCTTCACGGGTCTCTTTCAGTTATTTTACCGTTTAAAAAAATCACTTCAAATGTAGTCACACTTTGTCAGGCTGCACAGCAGCCAAAATCAAGAGCCACAATGCATACATTACACTGAGAGGGCGGCCTCAAATTCCAATTCTCCTGTGCTTGAAGTGCGTAAATATTAATGATCCGTGGATCTGCATTTTGCTCCACATTCCGAAGCCTTTCACGCCACTTTGCATCCAGACTGGTTAAGTCTTTGAATGAGGACACGCTGTAACTGTTTTCTGTCAAACAGGATTAAGTGCTGATACACATTTTATTGCAAACTTAAAACAGCTATGCACACCTTTGGACTTTTTTTGTCCCTAAATAAAAAAATAAATAAAAAAAAAGGAAACACCTTATTTTTATTGTTCCAGAGCATCTTATTGTTTTTTTCTTGGATATGGTGTTCTTAGCCGGAGGTTCAGTCCTGTTGGATGACATGCATCCCTGCACAGACTTATACTTCAAGCTAAATGGATTTCCATTAGAGAGGGCTATGACTCATTCCAGATGCTTACTCAATACTGTGCAGGCAATGTAGCAGAAACTTTCTTCCAGACACAATAAAAAAAGACAACAAAACACAGAATTCTTTCATGAAATGTTGCTTCGCCTCAGATCGACATTGCACCTGATGCCTTTTCCTCAGCTTGCGCATTGTTTGTTTTTGCAGAGCGCGCTGCGGCGGTTACGGTCTGCAGGGGCGACTAATGCATGAGCAGCCTTGCACGAAAGTGCACAAAAAAAGGGAGAAGACGTATCGCCAGCCACCGAGTTTCCATAAAGTAAGCAACAAAGCACGGCAAAGGAAGCGTAATGGGAATTAACTGAGTTGAAATGCATGTTTGACCAAATCAAGCTGCTTAGCGGGCTCTGCAGCGTAACGTTTGTTGTGCTGGAGAGCTCGGGGCAGTGAGTGAATGTTGTGCTCCTACATAAGTCTTCAGCACCCGTGTGTGGACTCAGGCTGGACCTGCTGCGGACGATCAATGGGAAGAGCAATGATCTCAGTGAAACGGATCGTCTGTCTTATTGTGTTTCCCTGACGCAGCTTCAGACTATAGAGATGAGATGGAACTGAATTATTGTCTGAGTAACGGTTTTAAACTGTCTAACGAAGTGGCGCGCTCTGTTCTCTCGTTACACGTTGTCTGGGATCTCGATAAAATCCGCTACTTTATACAAAAGCCTTTTGTGATGCGTTTTAAATTAGAGTCGGAGCACATTTTTTTAAAGCCTCCAGTCTTCTCTGCAGGTTAGGCGATTTGGCGAGTAAGAAATTGTTCTTCTTATTTATGCTGTACCTCTTGCAAAGGGGTCATGTGATCAGTAGTATTTGTGTGTTTGTTGTTTCTTTTTGCAGGATTTCTCAGAAAGGCGACGGCAGATCTCCACAAATCCTACAGAAAATTATTACATTCTGGGGTGTCATTTATAAAACTGTGTAGAATCACGGCTAAAATTGTTAGTTTGCACAAAGGCAGAAATGTGCATACACATTCTTTTTACCAGAGTTATAAAGTCGTGTGCACATTAGTTTTCCTTTATAAATCTCAGTCCTCGCGGAAGTGTATGTACATGCTGCCCACTCCCATCTTTTGCCATGAATGGATGTAGACACTCGCTCAAATAATCATTTGCATTTTTAATACCTTTCACTCTAAAGACAGACCATTCTGTCACACAGCACCATGGAAAGGAAAAAAACCCCAGAATAATTGCAATTACACCAAATGTGAAATTACGACAGTCCTTGGAAAGGTGGAAAAAAACGACATATGTTTCTTTTGGAGGTCTCTGCTTTGGAATCATGAATCAACTCAGGTTAATCCATTCCAGTGTAACCCATGGTTGCAACTATTTATAGAACAATAAATAATAAAAGTGCTGATAAAATTTAGATCACACTCATCGACAATGCAGTCTGTGAATGGAAAATTGCTCTTATTAATATAGCTGTGTGTATGTGTGTGCATGTGTGCGTGCTTGTGTGCATGTGTGCACGCAGAAACAGTGGAATCTCTATAATATTTGCATATTTTATGTTAAATTCTGTCTCGGCTAAGTTTTGTTTTCCTTGACGCCATATCAGGCTTGATTTGCTCTGAAAAATGTGTGTGCACATGATCTCAATAATTCTTCCTTTAAAAACATCAGTTCATGTGTAGGAAAAGGGCTTACATGGTTTTTATTTATTTATTCATTTATTTTTGGTGCATATCGGGAGCTGGATGTAGATTCTGGTTCTTATTTATTTTTGCTTTCTTTGACGTAGTGCAGGTGGTTCTGTGGTATCGGAGTTGAACTACCACTATGTAGACTGGGGTTTGGTTCCTGGTCACGCGACCTGTTTGTGTCCTTGGACAAGACACTTCATCTGCGTCGTCCCAGTCCACCAATGGGTGCCAGCCTTGGCTGGGGAAGTAACCTGTGATGGACTGACCTCCACTTTATGGTATGGAATCCGGCAGTAAGCACAGACTCTATGGGTCTCAGGGCCTACATAGGACTTACTTCTTTTACATAAAAAAAACATCAGGTATTTTTGCATTTTTGATCAATTTCTTCAAAAGTTGTCATTAAATCTTCGTGAAATTTCACGACTTATCAACAGGAAGAACCCATTAAATAGTGATCTGGATGTGAATCCTGCATAATTTCTTTCCTGTCTTTTATATGGTGAGACGGCAATTTTTTGTAACCTTTCATTCAATTTCTCAAACATTAATCCACCGATCTATGATGAAACCTGTCAGTCATACTAATTCAATGACAAACTGAAATTTCCTGCTAATCCAGATCTGTTAGAATATCGTATTTTTCTGTGACTCATAAATTACTTTGGATGAAAGATGCTGTCGAATGCATAAATGTAAATGCACAGTGAAATATTCCTAAAGACATGGTGATGGTAATGAAGTTTCTGCGTTGATAGAAATTCTCCCCCCCTCACACACACACACACACACGCCCATCATTCATTCTGTTATACATGGCTACGAAACATCCAGTTCTTACGCCAAACTTTCACAAATCTTTTCACACTGTCTGTAATAAGATTGCACCATAAGCAAGAACTGCATACATGAAACTGTAACAGTGCTGATACCTCAGCCCATATCACGATTTATGTTATTCAAGTCATACATGACTTATGGAGAACATGTGAGCATGAGTTTTCATCACACATATTTTCTTTTATGTGGGCTCCTGTTAATGTTTAAGGAAATTGTGTTGTATTCAAGTTTTTCACGAAAACTTTATTATTTCGTGATCATCGGCATGTTACGCAGGGCTGCGTTCAGAGTGATCTGAAACATGAACTGATTGTATGTTTGTTCTTAAAGTTATAGTCTCTTTTGATTTTTCACAAAATTCACAAGATGTGCTTTGCGGTAAAATCTAGTTAGTTATAAAGTTGCTTTATTTCTATGCCATATCGTAAAATATAGCTAATTTTATTGCTGGTTCCGTTTTCTCTGTGAAATCTTGCAGAAAACATGAAGGAGGAAGCGCATGTGCAAGACTCAAATTTCATGCTGCAGTCGTTGGAAACTGGGATCTCTAAATTTCGGGCTTACAATGAGGAAAATACATTTAATAAAGCTTTGATAAAATGTTCGTTTTCAACAACTCATTTTCACAAAGCAAGTAAAAACATTATCGCTGTAACTAGCATGAGTGACAACTGACACAGCAAACCTGACTGAGTGTTGTCTTACCTGTCCAGCAGGTATCCAGCAAATCTTTAGTGTAAATATTTCCAGATATTATCCAGAGTTCTTTGTGACCGGACCTCTGTGCGTCTATGTTTGCCAGCTGTGTGCATCCCTGCCATTCTGTTTCCATTTGTTTGTTTGTTTTTGTTTTGTTTTTTTGGTCACTTTCAGTCACAGCTGAAAGTCTACCACATTTCTTCTCCTCCATGATGTCAACACTAGCATATGTAGCATAGCTGTGGCGTTTCATCTTCGACAACAACATGCTGGGAAACTGAGTTTTCCAGTGTGTCATGGTGCCTTGTTGCTGTATTTTAACCCACGTGGGCGAAAATCCTAAATTGTTTCCAGAAAAGGCAAATTTTGATCATATTGGCAATATATGATTGTGAATTCTTTATTTGAATACTAAGGAACAAAGTTATACTGCTGCCAAAGAAAATCCTTTTGATAACTTAAGTGGTTAAAAAAAGGGGGAGGGGGGGACTACACCTTTAATGCATAGGCTTACAGTAAATTTGCTTCATCCTTAAAAGCACAGATTTATGTTTAAAGAAGGATTGACTGATGAAATATAGTGTTAAAAATATTTTTGGCTTTGGCACAAGTTAAGATTTATCCTTTTTTCAAATGCTCGGTGCCTCCTCTGGACAATGATTATGCTTGTTTGCTCCATCGGGTGAAGATAGAGGACGCCGTGAGGCCAGGGAGATGTTTAAAGGAGGGACGGGGTGGTGGGTAGGGAAAAGAGAGAACTGAAGGAGGGATGAAGGAAACAATGGGAATGATGGACCTCCTGGGATCTGGGCAAAATGCTCCCCACATCCTAATCTCTTGCTATTTTGAGAAGCAGCGGGGAGGATGTCTGAGACGTGCGGTGGCCAGTGATAGATGATCAGACACTAACAGGCTGATCAATGGGATTTCTGCTTTGTCTAAATTTTGACACAAGCAGAGAAAAAGTGCAGCCAAAAGGGAAGACAGAGGCCGATTACAGGCGGACAGCTGCTTTAACAGCGTGTGCTCTTTGTGATGAAGTATTATCTGAAACGCTGCTGGCACAAAAGAGAAATGTTTCTTTAAAATGCCGTTGCTAATCATTACCAGGAGCACTCAAGGCTTTGTCCTTCACATAAGCCCTCACATTAGTAGAGCGGATAATTGCAAATATTGCCAAGATAATTCAAATAATGATACAAGCATGAAATTTGACACAAATATTCTATATAGGTCACTCTTCAAATCTACCCGATTGGCCATTTGAAAATCCAAGATGGCGTCTGGACAAATTTAAAATATTCCAATCATATTGAAACATATACCATATTATTTACCTGATCATAAAGATTCCAAAAAGGTATCATTTGGACTATCTGTGACTGAATGTTATGAAGTTATAGGGCAAAAACAGCAAAAATGGTGACAAAGGTCAATTTCAGTTTGTACAGGGGTCAAAAGTTAAAAGTTGCTCCAATTTTGGTAAAAAGTGTTGCACATTACAAAAAAAAACCTCATCCTTGTTCATATGCAGACATATGCACCAAATAACTTAAAAATATATTAAGCTCAATACTACCCAGGAAGTACCTATGGTGTAAGTATCAAGTGTCTATCATGTATTGTTATTTAGTTATTGTGTTCAAAAGAAAAAAAATCACCCTCATTAACATACAAACATATGCACCAAACAACCCTTAAATCCATTCAGTGCAAGACTATCCAGGAAGTATGGTGTAAGTATCAAGTGTTTACCATGTATTAAGTTATTGTATTCAAAACTAGAAAGCACTCAGAAAGCGCAAACCTCCGCCAAGGCAGTTCAGTCCCCCATAATGTGGAGATGTTCTTTCCCAGCAAACCGACGTCTGAGAACCCAATGATAATGCCAGCATAAACCATTTTGGTAGAGATTAATATCCAACTCAATCAATAAATCTTTA